>APFE031622725.1:0-34303 GCA_000404065.3 Pinus taeda
CTCATTTGGTTATTCGTTGTTTCTCTCAGTCGTTTGCTCTGTGAGCTCTCAACGACCTCTTGCAGCTTCACTGTGGATTTCTTTGTGTTGTTTTGAGGCTTGTCCGCCTGGTTCTCTAAGCTACGTGCTCCTAGTGGACTTCAAAAGGCTTCAATGTGGTTTCCGTTGGTCTATTCGTGGTTTTGTTTGTTTGGGTTCTTCGAGCTGTATGCTCTCGGTGGTCTTCACGGCTTCAATGGTTCAGGACTCGACCTGGAAGTCTTTCGTTCACCTGGAAAATTGCTGAAACCCTGGTAAGGTTTGTTTTCTTGTGGTCTTCTGCTTGTATGTCGACTGTTACTGTGTGTTTGGTATCTGCCTTAGTGGGTCTCCACTTCTGTGCATCCTTTTCTTGATTTTTTGCCTATGTTTTCACGATTATCACAGTTGGTTGATGGTCATATGGTTCTTGGTAACATTCTCCAGCGTTGGGTTCGATTCCTCCACAAACTCGGCAGGATTATGGTGGCGATTTCCGTCGGTTTCTCCGCCAACTTACATGGTAAGTTCCCTGTTCTATGCTAGATAATTGTATTCTTTTTCTATCTGTGCCTAATTTCTTCGGCTCCTCGTGAGCAGGAAGACAATTCGAAGGTATGGTTGGGGTCACGGCTTGTCTATCAGGTAAGTTAATTCACTGTATTTTATTTGTTCCTTCAATTTCTAGTTCCCCTGTATTCCGTTTCACAGTGACTAATCTCGTTTTGTTGGTTCTCTTCACAGGTAGAGCTACCCGAGGGTTTCAGCGCTTGGACACTCAGCTATTCCGAATGAAACACAGGTAGTGTCGTTCTGTTCGTTTGTGGTTTGCTTGACCTTAGTGTTATGACTTGTAGGGTTGATATTTTTGTTGGCATTGAGTTGCTGTCTGTATTTGGTTCTTTGAACGTTAAGCACCGTCATTGGGTTATGGTAATGAGTTGGGGACTTATGGGGTTTGGCTTCCGTTTGTAATTAGTATGATTCCCATGTCTGTGAACTGGGTTCGTCCCTTTGCTTTGAACATAATGTAAATGAACAATAAATTTTGATGACTGTAATCGTAGTTCTATGAATTCAACGCTGAAATTGATTTGGGTTATATTTGTAAGTTCGCATACCTGGTGTTGACATTGTTTGTTCGCTCAACTGGACTTGCAATTTCTGACTTCGTACGGTTTGATTACATAAATGACTTTTCTTTTATGTCTGGTTATTTTGTTTGAGCCGCCTGTAGCTAGCCGCTGTTGCTTCTCCTCCGGCTTTGGTTATCTCTCCTTTTGATTTAGAACATGTAGCAATGCATTAACAATCTCCACATAATAATTTAATAACAATTATTACACAGTGGTGAGGACGCTGTAGGGATCAATGTGCACAGAAAAAATTATATTTTCCTCTCTGTATTTCTTCTTCAGTCAAACCTCCCTATTGTGCTTTGTCTCTCTTTTTAATAGCACTATTTACAAACTGTCCTGACTGCTATTAGTTTGTTTAGTTGGTTACATCAGTTATTCCTCATACGAAACTTTGCATGGTTGTCTAGTATATTTTCTTTTCATGCTTTTACAACAGTAAATTAACTACCTAGAAACAATGACTCTAACTAATTACTACTGCTCCTAATTACAATTTATTACATTAATCTTAGGCAACTTAATAAAAGAAAAGTAATATATAAAAAAAACAAGTATGCTATCCATTCAGTGAATTAATTTCTCCGTCCTCTTTAGAAACCATATCACCGTCACTTTTGTCTTTGCCTATCAGCCAGATGCTCCTCCATCAGAAGCGAGTTTTGGGATTTCCATTTGGCTAGAGATTATTGCAGCACATTCAAGCTCTACGTTATTTCAAGGCTAGGTGCATTAGAGAGATGCAATATTTGGTAAGAGCTACACATTGTATTGTTGAACAACATCTTTGGGCTTATTAAAGAGTCAAATGCTTTAGATGCTTCAATATATTCGGGTTTCATAGCACTGAGGAGAGAGGATAAGTGTGCATAAAATTATATTATATCGTGATTCTTTGAAGTGGAATTGGGATAATTGATGTATTAGTATCAAGGTTGAAGTAAAGATCTATATGCAATGAAGTGAAATAGTTTGTACATATTTTAAGGTCAACTACAAAATGTTTTTATTTTTCTCTCCAAGAAGATTTTGATAAAGTCAAAACTGAAGAAATAAGTCAATTATGTATGTTTGTCAAGTCAGGTTAAGCACTTGCATAAATTGAGCGTATTTGCATGAGTTGAGCGCATTTCAATGTAAAAGTCAAATCAAGATCCATTGATGTACATAAATCAAGAATCTTAGTTAAAATGTCAATTCAAGTCAAGTCAAAAAGTTTGAGTCTTTGAATGTACTGGGTGCATGATTTGCGGAGCTCAACACGCAAAGTTTCTTCAAAGTATTGAATTGTTTGAAGAGGAGCAAGGTGTGCTCATGAGTAAGGTTCAAGTGAAAGGAACTATTGGCCAAGTTCAGAGAAAACAACTTGGTAAAGTGTTAGTTGTTGCTGGTGATATTGAATAGGATAAAGTTCACCACAAAAGATTAAGAAAGAGATCGAGGAATTAAAAGCGCGACTTGACATACTAATGAAATGACTACCGCATTTCTTATGGTTACTAAAAAAACATTTACATCAAACATGTTTTAAAACAACATTAACCTAAATTTTGTACTCAATTTTACAATTTTTTTATAATCAAATTCTTTCTTCTAATTTGTTTATAATAAAAAAATATTAAATACCCAAATAACCCTTAATAAATCAGATGTTCTATAATCTTCCACAAATTTAAATGAAAAACATCTTTCCTAATTTATTTATAATAAAGAATTATCTATCAACCCAGTGACTTAATTATTCATAAAGTGAAACAATTTCATTTAAAAGTAACGTCATATGGAGCAAGCGACGGTCGATCTCAAACTAAAAATATGGATGGTGATCATATCAAAAGGCACAGCCTGATACTTCAAAACAATTTTAAACATATTTATTAATTTTAAACATTTATTGACCAGAAAGAACACTGAACTAATTAAAAAAACAGGGCAAAGATATCCTTCACAGGGAGTAGCACGTTGCCGGTTGGACATACTGTCCACCTACAACATTCCGCGATACTTACAGCTCTGCATTGGTATGATGAATAGAGGTCAGAGGACAGCGGCCTCAGGAACCATGTGCAACAATTTATTATTTGTGGCCTGATTCACCACCATAACAGACCCAATAATTTCGATTAAATAAGTTTATGTTACGCCCATTTCTTGATTAATCATGAACCCACTAATTGGGACACCGCATTTCCGGGAGCCCACATGGGGGACCGCGGGCTGAAGTAGGAATAGGTGACTCTGGAATTTAGCAGCTCAACCATACGACTGCTTTTCACGCATCGGGGTGCTTTGTATTGGTTGATTGATACCTTTTCGCGGACAGCATGATCCATCAATTCCTCAAACGTTCCCTCTTCAACTATTCTAATTTCCAAGGGGCCGATGGACTTATCAGCCCCTCTTCCTTGCCGATAGACAGAACTCAGGGATTCCTCTATAGTGAGACAACAATCTTCAAAAACTGAGGAAGGAACTGCACCTGCAACTTCTTTGGAAGGAACTGCACCTGCAACTTCTTTGGTGTCGTAGCGAGGTTCCCAGTATAACACGTAGTGACCAGGTGATGTGGATGTGTCGGCAAAACTTGTATAGTCCATCAATGTGATCTTGAAAGGCATGAGATGCTTAACACATTTCTCTACTAAACTTTGAAGCTCTGCTTCATCCATTTTTTCTGTGTGGATACTCAGCACAACATTCTGTCGGCAAACAAAATGGAATTGAGGTGCGGCGTTGTGAAAGCTGTTGGGTATTTTTCTTGCTTCTATGTTTGGGAGATGGGAAAATACCAAAACCATCAAAATATAAAGCACAGAGGCTATGCTCTGTTTTACACCAGGATCTTTTGCACAGAGGAGTCTTTAAAAATAATTACACAGGACAGAGTATTTCACCACCATAAAATTTCCATTCATTAAACAAAATCATTTACATATTCATCCTCTTTCACTCAGAGGGATTCACCAAAACATTTTCACATAAGTTACCTGCCTCCTATGAAATTTTAACCACCAACTGTGTGTAAATATATCATTTACATTCACTGCTGTGGAAACAAAATTACAGGGATTTAGCAGATTTACCTTTTTCACTTGTGTGAAACAACTCATGGATTTGGAAACAAAACAACCCACTGGTTTTTCATTCACTTCTCCTCCTCCTTCTTCTTCTGCACTGCTGTGCAATTTTTTTTACATTACAAATCAAAACTTTACCCTGCTGCATAAAATCCCTTTTTCATTATAAACCACAAATGTATTTATGCACATCTGTGCATTCCTGCCTGCAACACAAAATTAAACTCTATCTCCATTCGCTGCTGCGAAATTACATTCCATTTTTACTGGTGCTGCGGACCACCTATTTTTACTTGCTGCCCCTCACACTAAAAACTACACGCACATAACATATTACAATTACATTTTGATCCCCGCGGGTGTTTTGTTTCACATGACAAAATTTGGGGTCAACGCCTTTTTTAAAAAAAAACATATATTAAAAACAATAAAAAAAAAAAACTTACGACATGCTATGCCCATATTTCCTATTAACTTTGCCGTATAAAAATTTAAAACCTTACCAAAATAAATGTCAGGTATTTAACATACGGTATGGACAATACGTATGGACCACACTATATTAATTTTATATCGGGCCCGTATGTACTTTCCTTGATCGGACGATGGACAAACCTGCCTTTAATCCCACGGCGGAGGTTGTGTATCGGAAGACCTTTCTGATAAAACTTTAAACCATCGTGCAGCTTCCTTAAATCGACGGCGGTGAAAACTGGAGGTAAATCGACGGGTGAGAACGATATCGGAAGAGGTGAGATGGGTGAAAGATACCTTCCGATGGATTGTCAGTGCTGATGTCAGGCCAGCATCATGGGTGTCAGGTTGTCAGTATCGGATCAGCATCGTACGGAAACAACCTTGAGCCAAAGACGGTGCGATATGATACCGCGCGGTTTAAGTTTCCTGTGGTGGTTTTCTCCGTTGACTTTTCTCCGTTGACTGCTGATCCGCGCGGGCAGTTGGAATTATATATTTCAACAAAAGCCGGTCACCCGCAACACGTCCCCCATTATGTAGCGATACAAATCTGCACGCAGATTTATCAATTAAAACATTATTTCACTCACTACAGAAACAAAACATTAGCTAAAAATCCTGTGCTACTCATGTAGTACCTGCATATGTGGTGACTACAAGCTCGTATTCTTGCCCAATTTTCACGTCAACAAGTTTAACTAAACCCTCTTGCTGTTTTTCGTCAAGTGTTTTAGGGTTCATTGGCGATTCGACAGTGAGGCCAAATTCTTGTCGGTGAACTGGAAGGAACTCAAAGTAGGCCATGTTTGGCATTAGAGTGTAAGACACTTCTGAAGGGTTGCAAAGAGGGTTCAGATTGAGCCCAAAGGAGCCTTCTGAGGAAGAATACATAGTGCATACGAGGGGTAGGCCCCCGCTGTAGTAATCCAAAGTAGGAATCTATTGAGCCATTGCACCAGTCACGATAACTTTGATATACTTGGTGTTTGGCCAAAGGCGAGTTATAATTCCTTGCCATGAAGGAGCTGAGCATTCCCTTTCAATAAGTTGAGCCAATTCTGGATTTGGGTTTAGCAGCAGCTTCTCGACGGCTTCTCTGACGGATGGATCCGTTACTTCTTTGTTGAGAATGCCAGTTTTTATGTCCACACATAGTTGTCTCCAGTGCTCTTCCAGGAAGCGTATGGTTCTAATGAACCCAGAAGCAAAGATGGCTCCCATCCGCAGTACTTCATAGTTTTGAAGGAGGCCGCATAGCAGTTGGCAATACATGCTCTGATAGGTATTTGGAGAGAGGATTGTCTCTAAGGGACTGGTATACACTCTGTGGGGATCATAAGGCCTCTCATTTAAGAAGCGACTCTTATACCACCTTGTGGAGGAGCAACGTGCGAGCAAACCACCGGGAGTCGTGGACTCCGAATTAATGAAGTGGAAATACATGCCTTTTCCCTTGTCCAGTCCTTGCATATATCTGCACCTCCACGAGTAAAAAGTGATAGTAATCAATGACAAGGACATCAAAGGGGCTATCAGATTTGGGGAGTATTTTATAATTTAACATAAGCAAAGTAAATCACTAGCTAGATTTGGCTGTTCTTAAAAATTGCCATTGACTAGCTAGATTGAGTGTTGTTAAAAATCTTACTGATTCATGATGGGCATGACAAGACTGATCAAAAGAGCTCTCCTCTCCAGATCCTCTTCGATAGTGGGCACCAATTTAGATTGACCACCGGAAGTTCCTGTGCTACACAAAATGTTACAATCAAATTTCGTCAAACTAAATATATTTGTGCAAATGATTGAATTCAGCACACGCAGATGCAACCTGTTGATAGGAACGGTCAACAACCTGACGTTATAATAGAAATTGTGAACAGAATGATTTCAGCATGTTTGGTCTAACAGTGCCTGGAACTTTTCTATCCAAATAAAGATAATTGAAAACAGTTAATACCTGAGGAGGAATTCCGAAATTGGATGAGCAGAAAGGATAGGGGAGGTGTCTCCGTTAGCAATACGATGTATTTCAGGCTTGATGTCATCGTAAGTTATTAGTGGCAAGCAATTCTTGAAGGTGTCTCTATCAGTGTGTCCGCTGAGGCCGTATCTCTGCAGGTATTCGGTATCAGCATTTCTCGTTAAAATTTCCGTTAGCACCTGAACCTGCACCTCGTCGGCGTTTCTGGTGACATTATCGATGAATTCCAGGGCTCTCTTGTCTCGACCATTGGCTCTGTTTTGTACAGAACTCATTGGAGCTCCTACCATCGTTTGTAGTTGCGATCTTTGCCGAAATGTTGCAAACCCAAAAATGTTCAAATCTAACAGTTTAATTGTGTTCAGTTTGCTCACAAACCCCTTATATCGCAGTTTGAAGATGGGCAGATTGTACATTGGCAATGTTGCCAGTGCAGCTGCAGTATTCACAGAAAACACGGGGGGCGAGATGGCAGCTACGGATCGGTGCTAATTCGTAATCGGGTGTTGGAATATGTGACTTATCGGGTGGGTAGCTAAGAAAGGTGAGAGTTATGAGAATAGTTAAGAACCACCTCAATCGTGCAAGCAAGTGGATGCTCAGACAATCATTCATAAGGATATGGTGCCTCGACAAGATAATATAATACTGTAGTCAAGATATGATATAGCGAAACGTGAGAGGTGAGGGTGTAGGTAAGATGGAATAACGAGCACGTGAAATGCGAGGTGTCAAACAGAAAAGAGAATATAATAATATTGTAGTGGTCTTTATTTAATGTGAGGATATTACAATGATCCAAATATAGAAAGTAAAGATGCCTTGGTAGTGGCCGTCGTCGGTAGCGGTAGTGATCGTAGTTCATAAAGTTGACCTGCAACAAAAACACTTCATAATTGTATATTAATTATATATAATATATATATAAACCCTTCATAAGTATTTTAATTATATATATACATATAAGTTAAATTTTTTTAAATACATATTTTTATTAGGATGATTTTTAATTTATACGTATGCACTATTACAATATTATAAGTTACTATTATGATTAATACATCTTATACTAAAAAATTATAAATTCTTATATATATGATAATTAAAAATGAAAAAGTTCTATTATTATTAAAATGATATCTCAAATAATTAAATATTAATTAAAAATCATTCATTTTACCGTGTTAATAATTTGTTATATATTTTATAGATGCAACTATGTAGTTTACAAGGGATATTGTATTTCCAAATAGATACATTTAAATAAAAGAAAATTTAAAATTGCAAAGTGATGAGGGTATTGAGAAAAAAACAAATTTGGTTTGATGAACAAGATATTAATGGACAAATATGGATATCATCGTAGCAAAATGGTTTAAAAAAATTAAAAATAAATGAATAAGATGATTTCATTTAAAGATCGATTATGTTAAACCCACTATGGAATAACTTTGGGCTTGATTTGATTTAGATTTAAAGCATGAAAATGGGCTTAGGGTTAATAAGGATTTTACTAGATCTAAGTATAAGATTTTAAAGAGTAATGATTATCTTGTTGTTAGAAGCAAGAGAAATACATTTCCCAACCATAGTGTATTATGTGGGCATTGATGAGATAGGAAATTTCCATTCAGTCCACTAGATGATAAGAAGTTAAAAATTGCTAGTTTGATGGGAAAATCCCTTTCCCATTTGTTGATTAACTTTGAATTCTACTTCTTTAACTCTTTTGTATAACATTTTGGTCTCAATTATGGAGATAACAATATCCTAAGACAAGTGAAATGATGTAATCCAAAGTTTCATGAGTGTTTGACAAAGTCTCTTCATTTCTGCCTGTAAGGGTGATAGCTTGGGTTATGGCTCTTATGTCTATGGACATTCTACACACCAATTTGCCAATCATCAATTTGGGTTTTCCACACACAAATGAACTAGTTGGTGGTTAGATTCATGCATCCAACATATTTGAAATTGGGAAGTACTGAAAGAAAAATAATATGTGACTAGACTTTGAGTGAATATCTCATGAAAGCATGTTGTTGAACTCTTTCCATACTATTGATGTTAATAACAAATCTTATTACTTTAAAACCAAACTAAAAGAACAACAATTTGTGTTCTTTTTAATGAAAATGATATCCAGATCCATAGCCATTTTGCTTTGTTACCGAAAAGAAATTGTAAAAAATGATAGTCATTAATATTTCACTTAAACTATCATAATTAACATCCACTTTTTTTTAAATAAACTGTATATGGCATTAATTTTTTTTTTTCTAATTTAATAAAAATACTAAACTTAAAATAAAATTGCTATATTATAAAATTTAAAATATGATATATTTTAAAATTATTTTATTTTTAAAAAATTATATATATATATAAAAATGAAAATGTAAACAAAATATATTTTTTTCAATTTTAATTAACATATTAAATACTATAATAGAATAATTATATTTTTTTTAATTATTTAAAATAAATTTATTTTATTTTATAATTCTTATTTTAATATATATTTATATTTTATATATTTAATTATATAAACGTACATAACAAATCATTTAAACATTAAATTCAATCTTAATACATTAAATTTCAGTATAATGATCCTGATATAATTTTCTCATATTGTAAAAAGAAACTTATTTTATTTAATGTAAACCATTCAAACAATATAACTGTTCATAGACGAAATAATTTTAACAAATTATCCAGGTTCTTAATTTATTGATTATAAATCATTAAGTAATAGTTTTCATAAAACCAAATATCTTTATCATTATATATAATATTTTAATTTTAATTATAAGTTTATTAACTATTCAAATTTATTTAATAAAACTTTATATTAATAATATTCAACTTTAACCTAAAGGAAATGTAATACATATTTTTTTTAATTGGTTTGTTTATAAATTTTAATATAAAGTTAAAAACAAAGGCATTATGAATAAAAATAAATACACCTACCTGCTTAAAAATATAATACTATTAGCATAACACATTGTTATTCGACTAAAACATAAAATAATTAAAACATAAGCATAAATAGTAATAGCACTACCTCCTTATGAGAAGAGAATAGTAGAAACATAATGTTATTCCACTTGAAAATAAAAGCATAAGCATTAATAATAACACGTGATGAAAGAGTTCTAACTTCTTAATGTTCTCATTCGTTATTGCTATTGAACAGTTTTCCACTCTTTTTATATTTTTATTTATTAGTGTGTTTTTATTTATTTATTTATAAGCATGGCTTTATAGTGTTTGTGTTTGTCATGGAGTATGTGGACTTGTTCACTTATTAACAAGATACGATGTATGCGATGTGATGAAAAGATCTTTATAATAAATTATAAAAAAAATATTAAATTATAATATATAGATATTTTTTATAAAAATGGTTATTTATAAAATTATATAATAATATTAAAAGATAAGTAACATTTATGGTAAATATGGAAATTAAATGGATAAGTAAGTATTATATAATTTTTTTCCATGAGTAAGATTTGCCTAATTATCATTTGTCACATTATGTAAGATTTGTTTCATTGTCATATATTAAATTGTTAGTCTTATCCACCTATTTTGTTACCTTAACTTGCTAAGTTGGATTGTTGCTTTCAATAGCTTGTTGGATGTAGATGGTGGTAAAGCGCTATAGGCATGCATCACTTTTTCTTCACCATCAATTTCGATATCACCATTTGGACCCAAGCATATGGTAGTGGAAGTTTCTTCCTAAATAATAGATTAGCATGAAATCCACAAGTCATGTAGAAGTGTCACACAATTATGTCATCAAATTCAATAATCAAAGACATAGCATTATAATTCTTCGTTAGTTCTGTAAAAGCAATTTCCCTCTCAACCAAAGCCATAATGTCACTTTGCTTCAAGGACTTGTTGATGGAATAATATTCATCAAAATTTTGCATTCCCAACCTTGTGTTTTCCATGGCAATGACCTTGTTGTAGGCACCACAACATCTTTTAGTGCTTTTCCATAAACTATACAGAGAGGTGTCCATGGCCTTGGTGACTTCCAAGGACTGCACAAAAGCCCCCACAATGGAACAAGAAGAAGGGCTATATCTACCACACAAATTACATGAAAATCCAAAGTGGGTTTGTAGTGAGAAAGGGAACATGGAGTAGGGCTAAATCTGCCATACCAAATTACATTGGCATCTACAATGGGTATGATGGTAAGCAGGGAACATTGTGATAAGTTAAAACAAAACCTTTTTATTCCAACATTTCTCGCACCTATGGAAAATCAAGAGGATTTTGATAAACGCATTCAAGTGAATGGACACTAAAGCAATCAAAGTTATTGTTCAAGGAAGATATTTATTCCCACTAATATTGATTTGGTTGGGTTGGTCATATCATCATTGCTCCTTGAATATATAGAATCCTTAAAATAGAGAATGAATATTATGCAAATGCACATGTCATGAAGAGTAGGATTTGGACAACCATCTATTGGTGTCTTTTCTTTTGGCTGATTTTTTTTTTATATTTTCATAAAAAAATTCAAAACACAATACATCTTATAAGCAAATTTATCAAAATATGCTTCATAGGACCTCAAAAATGTGTGATTATGGTGTGCATCACACTTTCCTTTTATCTATAGAAGCATTACTGATATAAGAAAAAATATAAAAGAGCACGAATATTGAGAGACAACAATAATTTTGGTGTAAGGAATTAATTACAGGGCATTTATCTTTCTAAATGCCAAGAAATCATGTATGCTCTTTAAGATCATATAATTTCTCATTATATTCTTTGGAATATATCATAAAATTATTATTTTCGTGTGTCGCACTTTCCTTTTATCTATATAAGTGTTATTAATATAGGAAAAGAAATAAAAAAAACTTAAATATTGAGAAATAAATTATAATTTAAGATTAGAAAATCAGTTTCACAACATTTATCTTTCAAAATACCAAAAATACCAAAAAAATCATCTAACTCATATAAATGATTACAAACTTATCGTACATTATTAAAGCCCTAAAATCTTAATAATTCATAGGTATTAAACTCTATTTTTCAAAATATTGCACGATTAAAATAAGTAGTATAGTAATGAAATTACAAATAGCATTTGCCAAAAGAAATACTTTTAAATACAAATACAATCGAGTCCAACTTCACACAACAAAAACAAGGGGTGGAAAGAAAATATTGATTTTTGGAATTAGAAAAAACTCACATGTCCAAAGAAGACCTAACGTATCTCATGAATCATAAGGAAACAATAGAAATGCGTATAAAAGGGGTATTTGCGAGATAAAATTTAATAACACATTATCCCATATAGCTTGTCCATGTGCTTTGTGTGTGAGCCTAGGAACGTGTGGGCTAGGAGGGAACAATATCATAAAATGATATTGTAGTTTTTTTATGTGAATGGCAACAAATGGAGTATACATTTAAAAGTATTGTTATGCAATATTAATTTGTGTCGGCGTTAACTTGTGTTGATGTCGACAAATGGTTTTCATCAATATTTTGTAGGAATAAAATGATATTTATAAAATGATATTTTCTACTAAGAATAAAAGTAATTATATTGTTGGTAGGTTTCGTAAGTTTAAGTTTAATTGGTTTCTAATGTTTTTGAAACGAAGAAACAAAAGTCCACCCAATGTTAGAGGCTCAGTCACAGATAAACTTATGTTAAAAACTAAAAGAAAAATTATTAAAAAATCATCATATCTCTATAAAGTAGTCAAAGATCAGCTCATGGGAAGAGCAGGTCCATAATAGAGGAGACAAAATAATCGCCTCCACAATTGCCTTCACAAAACAAAAGCCGAAGGAGACAAAAAGAGGATCCCACCACTAGAAGGAGAAGTCAACAGGGCTGCTAATAAAGCCATTGATGGGAATGGAGAAGAATAACTTCCTCGACATAGCAGAGCAACCCATTTTGGAGAGGAAGTCGACAAATTGGTTTTCTCCCCGATATACATGGAAAAACTTGATGCACTTGAACTAACCAATTAGTTCTCTAATATGAGTCATCCAATTGAATACTGTTGGGGGGCCAAAGGAAGTTTTCCCCTGCACCCAATTTATAATAGATTTAGAGTCCCCTGCAACCACCATCTCTTCAACTTCCAACCAGGAAGTGCATTGTAGAGCTCCACATAGTGTAACCACCTCAACCTGATTGTTAGCACGTGCTCCCGCACTGCAGTAGAAATTCTATTATAGACCTATCCACATCGAAATGATAGCCCAACAACCACAATAACCATGAGAGGATGCTCCATAAAAAAAAACCACCAGGAGAGACTCATCAAATTCACTATAAGCAATAGTCCTCCTACAAGGAGAACGAAACCAAGGGCCAATCTCCACAAAGAAACCCACAACCTTCATACAAGTGGAGCGCACATTAGAAACTGCATGCACAAATATGATGGAAATACTACACCACCAAATTCCCTAGAATATATATAGCCGAAGTGCCTTGCAAGACTTTTTGCCTCCAATCCAAATTTTAGAAGAAGCATTCATAAAGGAGAAATCAATCCTAGTTGAGATTTGTAGAGACTTGAACACTTCATTCCAAATGGTAGCATGAAAGGGACAACTGAGAAAGAGGTCACTGAACTCTTCATTTACATATCCACTCATGGAGCAAATCCCTCATCTTTGGAAACCCCTCTACATGAGTCCCATGTTAGTATCCGGTTGTGAAAGGTAAGCAAAAAGAAACATTTCATTTTTAGAGGGATGACCTAGCCCCACATGTTATTCAACCCTCCATCGCGATGTATAAGCCGAAAATCCTTAGTGATATAAGCATATATTTCTTTGACTAGGAAGTTACCATCAACCACCCTACGAGTATCCGGTTGTGAAAGGTAAGCAAAAAGAAACATTTCATTTTTAGAGGGATGACCTAGCCCCACATGTTATTCAACCCTTCATCGCGATGTATAAGCCAAAAATCCTTAGTGATATAAGCATATATTTCTTTGACTAGGAAGCTACCATCAACCACCCTACCATCCCATGTAGGTTGATTCTTATTTAAGGATAATAATAGCATGACTAAGCTTATGGTCTACATTAACATAATTGCACAAATTTACTCCAAAAAGGCTAAGTTACAACTTTGTTTTTCGTGAAATGTTAATACGTATTGTTATAATATGTATGTCATATACAACCTAAGATGTTTCGGTATGATACTTATTTAATATAATATAAATTAATTAATTACTTTTAAAAGTTGAAAATATATACATTTAACAATCATATGTAAGAAAATTAAGAAAATGAAATTTAGTAATTGTCGATGGTTAAATGTAATATGTAACCATTTAAATTTTAATTAAAGAAGTAAAAAACAAACATTGAAAATGAAATTTCTAATCGGGAGAACAATCCATTACAATTGTATAAAAATGAATTCGAATAAAATCCTCTCATCTCTTTCCCGTAGTGAAATTATCCAACTTCTAAAAACACTTGCCTCTCACACAACTAGTTAGTACCAAAGATGAAATGAAATACAATTGAGCATTTAACAATAGCTGGAATAGTACATCAACTAAAGTACATACATGGCTAGAAATTGTAAGAAACTAATCATGTTTCAAAGTAATTGAAAAGTTGTATGATCCATATTGGACAAGATCAAACATAACATAATATATATGAGAGTAATTAGAATAGTCCAAGATTTTGAGTGTTTACACCTCCGAACATTAAATAAAGCACTATGAGAATAAAATTAAAGATAAAGAACAATTCTACAGGAGTATTAAGACTCTAGGGTGAATGCATGAAGATGGGTTACATTTTTGGGCCAAACGGGGTATTGAAATTTCAAAATTTTACTCCTTTATTGAATTGAAGCTCTCAAAATTCATATAAGCATCGTGAATTTTGATTCAGAGTAAAAAAGAAATTTGTGGAGAATTATGTTGTTGCCCTAATGATATTTTTTGCAAAAGACATTAGTGTCATATAATATGTAAATTTTCCATTAAATGAAATGCTTGTCCTTGCAATTTTTCAGACATCTTAAGATGTATGTGTGTGTTTACGTAGCATAAATTAGCGTAAAATGTGTAATTTTTTTAAGAGTATACATATTAGCATGATCTACGTGGAGATAACTAATTTTTCCATATTAAAAAATTAATTTTGCAAATTATATTTTTTTATTATCTTTGGAAGTTGGCAAAGTAATATTTCAATTTCACTTCAATGCAAACACATGTTTGCGTAAGGTTTTTTGAACTATTTGAATAAATTGAAAAATTCAATAGTACCCTTTTGAAGAGTACTAGTAAACAAATATAGTGTTATTTAAAAAAAATCGTTGCGTATATTTTATGTTATTTATATTCTATTCAACCTCTTTAGAATTATCCAAAATAATTTCAAGCATTATGTTTAAATGAAATTAGATGAAAAATATCATGAGTTCAAAAATGTAAGACTCATATGCCATTGGATATAAGATTCCTTCATGAATCCAACATGATCAACTCCACCACCTAAAGATATATTTTTCCCTTAGTCAGTTACGGTACAAAATGGTGTTGTTGAAAATTTTGTAGAAGGGGTGGTGAAATTGTGGATTTTAGGAGCTCAAAAGCTCGATTGAGTGCTTAAAATGCTCGATTGGGTGCTTATATTTTAAATCCAAATATCTCGATCGAGGATTTCATAAACCCTCTATCAAGCCATTTACATGGCTAACTAGGGGCTCGATTGAGCCTCTATAAAATAAATTAAGGATCCCACAATTTATATTTTTAGAACCAATAAAGATCTAAAATTTAATCCATCCATAATTTAACAAACTTGATATGACATCTTTTACTAAAAATGAAAATTCAACTGGATCTAGGTTATGAATAACATTAGAAAATTTTTATGTTATTGCCTCGAGATGCACATTATACAACCCAAAATGGGGGCTATATGTAAGTGTGATTGTCCATGCTAAAAATATACCTTGAATTTGAATGGATCATAAATTGACCTTCTACAAAAGTTGTTACTACATTAGAATAAAAATTTTTATTATAATTTTGTTATCATTTTATGTAGAAACCTTATTAAATTTGATATTAAAATAATAAAATTTATTATTATTATTAAACTAAATTATGAAATTTGATATTAATATTAAAAATTTAATATTAATATATTTTAATGTTAACATTATTAAATCTTATTATTTTTGGATTAATATAATATTAACTTTGGTATAATACAAAATTTGTTATATTATAATATATACTAGCACAACCACATTAATAAATTTGGTTGATATACATTGTAGGTGTTAGCAAAAGACTCATTAACACAAAAAGAGTCATACAAGTTGACTCAATATGTTCATTTTATTTAACCATTTTTTTCCAAAAAGAAAATGATGAAATATAATATTTTTAAAATCCCGAAGTAATCACAACCTAAAGCTACCTATTGAAATAGAACATAAATAGTTTCAATTGGAAAATTTTAGATCATATTTCCATAAAAAATTATCATTTTCGTAACCACCCCTCCCACATTTATCCAGTTTCACCGGCCTGCCAGGGTAAACATAAGACAAAGAGTTACTAGGACATGAACCGACCCCCTAGCTATAGTTAAGGAAGTGGGGCCTACAACTGACCACCAAGTGAAAACTCAGA
The DNA here is from genome assembly GCA_000404065.3 of Pinus taeda. Taxonomy (NCBI): domain Eukaryota; kingdom Viridiplantae; phylum Streptophyta; class Pinopsida; order Pinales; family Pinaceae; genus Pinus; species Pinus taeda. Next base: position 16,397 of record APFE031622725.1, read on the forward strand.
ACATTCCTCGAGACTATAGGGACACTAAAGGGCCAAAGAACCACCCAGGTGACTAAGCATTGAGTTCGGGCTCCTTTTCACACAATTTAACACCCAACTTTCATGCACGACAAGGCCTCCATGTCATTATAGGCCTCCAATTGCATGTCGGATCCTACCTAGGTGCAGTTGTGACCCAAATTCTATAGTTTTGAGTATGTGGTCTCATGATTAGTGGCACCTTTTAAGACATTCCTCCAAATCACTGCCAAGAATTGCTTGACATTTTCTAGAATCATATTTAGCTTGGAAAGAATGATAAACATTCAATCTAAACTCAAAAAAAAATCCCTAGACTTCCTAGAATGTAACAAATACTTTGTCAAACACATGGAAAACATGTGAGCTACAGGTCATGAATGCATATATTATCATAACATTACGAGATTCATCTGAGAATTATTGAAAAGGCCCTATGCCCTCTCCACATAGTTGTAATAACACTTATTATTCCATACACTCATCAAATGATTAATAGCTAAATGATTCATGACGAGAACCATATAAGATACACATGATATGAACACCATATACTCATAAAATAACTAGCGTATAAACTATGTGAACTCAACCATAATGTCATGAACATATTTCCAACATATATACATGAGTCACAACAAAATCATAGCTCTTATTAACATATAAAATACCAGCCAAGTCAGAGACTTCTACGTACCACCCGACCATAGATTGGGTTGAACCAAATATCTCTTCAGATAATCACCCTCGCGCCCTATTCCAAGCATGAATGTGGGATCTCATGGAATGAAATAAACAAATCCAAACCCAAGGCTTCTAGAGGGAAAACCACCTCAACCCTCAACCAGTGATTCCACCTCACGGTTGGACATCACTAACACCAACCAGATCGGTCTCTACCTAAGTTGTCCAAGGCTCCAAGAACTAGTAACTAAATCCACAACCTTGAGAGCTCCATAAAGTTTTTCCAACCCATCTCCAGGGTCATGTAACTCAACCCACCAAGGGCTCCAGAGTGTTTGTCCAAACCTAGGCTCCAAGACTAGTCACTGAACCAGAGTTGTTTTAGGGCTTCCAGAGCGTTTGTTCCAACCCACGACCATAAGGAATTATGATCTCCAACCATAGAAAAATCAAGTGGAAAAACTCACAACACCGTGCATGGAAAATTTTAGGGGCGAATTTTTTCCCTTGGGCTAAATTAAGGGGTTTAATATTTTTATTAGGTGAATATTTTGTCTCATAGTACATTGTTACAAATCACCTCAAATTTATTTTATAAAAAAATTAGATATGGAGGTTAGCCCACCTTACTTTAAGGGAGAGGGTAAAAAAAGTAAATTTAGCCCTTGAAATTAGAAGCGACAATCTTCCATTCGCCCTCATTTTCAAGAAAATGTATTTATGATAGTTACAAATAAAAATATAGATACTTACACCAAACGTGTGGTAAATAAATAAAAACAAAAATAAACTAGAGGTATGGTAAATCAATAAAATCTATTTTTATATTTAGTCCATAACCCTCTTTCTATTTAAGAAGGCTAAAAAATTAGGTTTCTTTTAAGTGAATCCTATGGGCCAAATACCATATTTATAAAAGAGGTATGGTAAATTAATAAAAATATAAATAAATGAGAGGTATGGTAAATAAATAAAACATTTTTTTATATTTACTCCATATGTCACCTTATATTTATGAACACACAAGCGCTTAAATAAACAAAAATATAAATAAAGTGGAGGTATGGTAAATAAATAAAACCTCTTTCTATATTTAGTCCATAACCCTCTTTCTATTTAAAAAGGCTCAAAAAAGAGGTTTTATTTAATTGAATCCTATGGCCAAATACCATATTTATAAAAAATGTATGGTAAATTAATAAAATATAAATAAACGAGATGTATGGTAAACAAATAAAACATTTTTTTTATTTACTCCATAAGCCACCTTATATTTACGAACTCAAAAAATGTGTTATATTTAGGTGAAGCTTATGTGCCAAATATCATGGGCCAAATTTTTTTTAATACCATGCAAAAAAACATTATTAACCCTAATATTAGTATTAATAAAAATAAAGATGGCATATGGTATTGACCCATGGTATTCAGATGGAATGCAACATATTTAAAGGGCGGAATTAAACTAGCATAGATCCATCTTTACTCTAGATCAAATATCGTGATATGCAAACTAACGTAGAGAGAAACATATTTGATCCCTTAGATCAAGAGTCAAAATAGATCTTGTAATTTAATGTCACTTAAACAGTTTAACTTGGTTAAAAATAAATAAATAAATAAATAAATAAAATCAATTATTAATTTTATTAATTTTTATAAATTACTAATAGTAGTTTTTTAGCTCCACGTTTATGATAACCCATGGTATTTACACATGATAATACCATGGTATTCATGTGAGCATAAACTATTTAAGGGGTTAATTCTATTAGCTTAGATCCATCTTAATTCGGGGTCTACCAAGTGCTGGGAGGGATAAATAGATTTCACCCCTCTAAGAGTGGTAGCTGTGGAGATAAGATGGATATAGGTTGGTTTTTATGATAATGAAGATATTAAATAGACTTAGGAAATTATATTGTAAAAAATTCTTAAGGTAAATGGTTAAAGCTACATTTAGTCACTTCACAAATTTAGTAAAAAATACCAAAAAATACCGATATCTCCATTAATATTGGCTTTTCTGATTTAACAAAAAAAAATTCAAAACAATGAAATCTTCACTCATTCCACATCACCCTCACAGAAGGGAGATAGTCGCTACCCAGATTTCCCACCATTTTTCAAACATTCTCAATATTGTAAATGTGTTAGAAAACCTGCACATATGAATATAGCTAGTAAAGGTTGAACACACAGCTTTGCAGAGCAAAAACACTAAAAGAAAATCGAAAGCAAAAGAATGGTTCATTAGAAAATAGGTTACAATGCTCATGATATAGCATTACTGGGTGAAGATCCCAAGGTAATGCACCATAGTGGTGATCAATGAGAAAAATCGACACCTACAACAAGTTTTGGAGAGAACTAGCCAGTTGCGGGGTGAAAGAAGGAGAAAATCAGGGAGTAAATCATGCAAAAGAACTAACCAGTTGTAGAGTTAAAGAAGGAACAAATCAAGGACTAAATCATGCAGAAAGAATCTCGCATGTAGTCCCATGCTCTAACTAAGAGTCCGCAATGTAGGTGTGTAGTAGTTCCAACACTCCCCTTGAACACCATTATGGAGAAAAATAGAAAATGGGCCCTAGAAACTAAGGCCAAAGGTCACCCAAAATACAATGCAACTTGTACTAAAATTGAGGAAAGAGGGAAAAACTCCCCCCTCAAAATATAATGTAATCAAAAGAAAAGAGGAAGAAAAGACAGTTTCTAAGCAACTGTGTCTTTCACTCCAAGACAATCGCGTAGAGAGTGAAACTTCTGCTCAGTGAATGTCTTGGTGAAGATGTCTACAGTCTATTCTACTAAAGGATAGAACTGCAAATCAATGACCCGATCATGTACTAAGTCTCTGATGTAGTGCATATGGATCTCTATGGGCTTTGTCCGTTGTCGCTGTACTGGATCCCTGCAAAATTTGAGAGTGTTGTGGTTGTCACACGAGACGACAATGGGCTGGTGGAATTGGACGCCCAACTCAGTGAGGAAGTGTTGTAGCCACAAAGCCTGAATGGTGATGTTGACTACTCCTTTGTACTCGGCCTCAGCTGAAGAGAGAGAAATAGCAGCCTGCTTCTTGCTCGACCAATAGATAGGGCTAGATCTTAGATTGAGTGAATATCTGGAGGTGGACTTGCGATCAACGTTGTCTCCCGCCCAATCAGAATTTGTGAAGCCAAGGAGATTCAATGCAGTGCCTGCTGCATAGTGAATCCCGAAGGTGATGGTGCCCTTCACATATGGGAGGATGCGCTTAGCAGCATTCCAGTGTAGCTCATGCGACTCCTACATGTATCTGGAAACTGTCTCTACCGCATATGAGAGATCTGGTCTGGAGTGGGTGAGGTACAATAAGCTCCCCACTAGCTGTCAGCAGAGAGTGCTGTCAACTAATGGAGTGTCACCTCCATCCTCAGGGTGGACTCCAGACAAAAAAGGAGTCAGTGTTGGTTTATAGTGAGCAATGCGAAATCTCTCGAGGAGATCCTGTTCGTACTTAGCCTAAGAGAGTTTGATGCCTGTGGCATCCTAGCTAATCTCAAGACCAAGAAAGAAGTGTAATGCACCCATGTCCATCATCAAGAACCTATCATGCAAGGCCCTCTTGACTGTAGCAATGGCTGAAGCCAAGCTGCCTGTGATTAGGATATCATCCACATACAAAACTAAGATAAGAAGAGAATCATGTGTCCTGAGCATGTAAACATTCGTATCAAAATTACATCTTTCAAAGGTTTGTGATAAGAGAAAAGAATCCATCTTCGCATACCAATCTCTCAGGGCCTGCTTAAGGCCGTAGAGAGATTTCTGCAGTCTGCAGATCAAATATGAATCCTGAATGAAACTATGTGGCTACTCCATGTAGATCTTCTCTGATAGGTCTCCATGAAGAAAGGCATTACTCACATCCCTCTGATGTAGTTCCCATCCCTGGGCAACCGCAATGGCAGGTGTAAGGCATATGGAATCCATATTTGCTACTGGAGCAAAGGTCTCGTCATAATCAATGCCATGCACTTGTTGGAAGCCTTTAGCTACTAGCCTCGCTTTCCATCTGGTGATTTTCCCATCTATAGCACTCTTGGTCCTATAGACCCATTTGCATTGGACAGGTTTCCTTCATGAAGGAAAGGGGACCAGACCCTAGGTCTGGTTCTCGAGGAGGGAGTTATACTCCTCCTCCATGATGGACTCCCAAGATGGATGCCCAGTAGGCTCAACAGAAGACTGAACCAGATGACAATGCCAGATGGCGATGGTTTAGTGGCAGTGAGCACATGAGGAGGCTCAATAAACTCTGAGCTAGTCCTTTGCACATCAGAATTGTCCCCCACAAGACCATTTCTAGCAGCTGGGTGGTCTTGTGCATATATCTCAGTAAGCTCCCTCTTCTCTGATTTATGACAGGGGAATATGATTCACTGTTGGAAGCCTGATCTGTGTTTGGATGTGGATCATCATATGCATGCACAGGATTTGTATCTGAAGCCTCTATCTCTGCATCTACATGCTCTACCATGACATTTGCATGCTCTGTATCTACATTTGAGTGTACTTAGTCATCATCTCAGACATGAGGTAGATAAAAGGTGTTTGCATGCGGAAATTAAGGTGCATGCAAGAGACTTTCCTCAAATTTTACACTTCTCTCAATGATGAGCTTGTCCGTAGAGGAAATCAGGAGTCGATATCCCTTCACACCATCAGGGTATCCAACAAAGATGCACTCAATTCTATGTGGATCAAGAGCTTTCCTCTTTTTAGAGGGGATCGTGGCCCATGCTCTATAGCCAAAAAAACAGAAGTGGGTGACCTCCGGTTTAGTGTCGCTTCAAGCTTCAAAGGGGGTCTGATCCTTGACAGACCTATGAGGAGATCTGTTCTGGATGTAGTTAGCACAATTAAGTGCTATGTCCCATAGTTTATGAGGCAGTGACTTAGCATGCAACATGCAGGAAGCCATCTCTTTAAGAGATCAGTTCTTTCTCTCAGCAACTCCGTTCTGCTACGGAGTGTATGGAACGATGTACTGCAACTATATGCCAGACTAAAGGAAAAGGTTCTGAAGTGCTTTGTTAACATATTCCCCCCCCATTGTCTGTACGAAGGGTTTTGATCTTTCTCTCTGACTATGTCTCAACAAGTGCTTTGAGATCTTCAAAGTGTGCAAAAACTTCAGATTTGTTCCTGAGAAGATACACCCAAGTATACCTTGATAAATAATCAGTAAATGTAATCACATACCTTGCTTTGTTGATGGAAGGATGAGGAAAAGGCCCCATGAGATCACTATGGATCATATCAAGAGGAGAGAATGCTCTATGAGTCTTGCCAGTGTCAAACTTTTCTCTAGGATGTTTGCCAAGGACACACCCTTCACAAACTCCTTTGGAGAAACTGGTATTTGGCAAGCCTTCCACCATCTCATGCTTGCTTAGCTGCTGCATATACCTGTAATTTAAGTGACCAAACCTCTCGTGCCAAAGCCTACTACTATCTTCAGCATGTGTAAGAAATAAGGAGGATTGGGATTCAATAAATTCAAAAAATGTATACAGTCTCGCTCCATTGTTTAGCTCACCATTTGCAATTTTGGAGCTGCTATGTAGGTCATATATGTTCACTACATCTAGAGTGAATTCCACTCTCTTTCCAGTGCTGGAATGAGTGATCTGATAAATTGAAATCAAGTTTACCGAAAGTTTTGGAACATGAAGCACATCTTCAAAGCTTCCGTGTAAAAGTTCCATTCTACCTTTTTTGGTGACCTCAATAGGTGAGTCATCTCCCATGAAGATGGGAGATCCTTTGCATGCATACAAAGAGGAATAGAATTCCTTTGCAGCAACCATATGATGTGATGCACCAGAATCTATAACCCATGCATCAGGGGAAGAATTAATTACAACTAAAGCATGAAAATTGTTACCTTTCCCGTGTGGCGGATCCTCAGTTTTCTTCTTGGCGCCTTGAGGGATGTGGTCCCCAAGGTTGTGCTTCTGAAGGATTTCTGTCATTTGGTCAATTTGTTTCTTCATGCAGGAGGATTCTGGATGGAATCCTCTTTGACAGTAGGTGCATCTGTTTCCTTTCTTCCCTTTCTCATTTCTCGAGCTGGAGGAGTCATTGAAGGGCTTGGCGTACCCTTCCTTCTTTGGATGGGAATGCAATTTTCCCTTGTCTTTTTGTTTCTGATTTTTCTGATTTGAATGAGGTCTATGATTTTTATTGTGGCTGCCATCATGCACAGCAAGTTCATGCGCTTTTGGAGGTTTGATTTTCCCCATACCAATGAGTTTATCTTGCTCAAAAGTAAGGGACTCCATGAATTCTTTGAGAGAAGGCATAGTGTAGGATTTATGTATTGCAAGCCTTACTGAATGAAATGTAGAAACAAAGACAGAGCATTATGGTCTGAGCTTTGACATAATAGAGAGAACTTGGTGACTCTCCTCCTTGGATTTGTCAATTCCACAACCCTTGAGTTGCAGCAATAGATCATTATATTTGGTGAAGAAATCTTGAATTATGTCATAGTTCCATGGATCCAATGACAACAGCTCTACTTCGAGCAGATGTTCTTTCATCTCATCCTCTTTCCCGTAGAGTTCTTCAAGCTTTTCCCAAATCTCATTGGGAGTATTGCAGGCAGATGGATGAAACTGCAACTCTGGGGAGATGCACATGCATATGGATCCGTGGGCCTCATCCATGCGGTTGAGGTACCTCGATCTCTCTATGGCTAAAGTGGGTTCCACTTCTGGAGCCATGGTAATCCTGTACAACCCTTTTTATGAAGGTATCGAGCCATTTGGTCCTTCCAATCATGATAGTTGTACAATGTTAGGATCGATGCTTTGGGAAACTCCATTTTTCTGCCAATATTCGATCTCCAAGTTGTAATACCTACAAAATAAAGTGCTAGTGCACCTTTTATCTAGAAACCTGTGGGCTCTGAGACCATGTAAATGTGTTAGAAAAGCTACACAGATGAATCTAGCTAGTAAAGGTTGAACACACAACTTTGTAGAGCAGAAACACTAAAAGAAAATTGAAAGAACAAAAGAATGGTTCATTAGAAAATAGGTTACAATGCTCATGATATGGCATTACTGGGTGAATATCCCAAGGTAATGCACCATAGTGGTGATCAATGAGAAGACTCAACACCTACAACAAGAATTGAAGAGAACTAGCCAGTTGCGGAGTGAAAGGAGCAAATCAAGGAGTAAATAATGCAGAAGAACTAACCAGGGGTAGAGTTAAAGAAGGAGAAAATCAAGGAGTAAATCATGCAGAAGGAATCATGCATGTAGTCCCATGCTCTAACTAAGAGTCCACATGTAGGTGTGTGGTAGTTCCAACAAATATGATATCTTCATGAAAAAGTTAAGTTACTGATCTTGGATTAGTTGTTTGAAAAATATGTTGGTTTGTACGACCTTTCATCTTCTCTGTTATTCTTAGTTTGTTGTAATGATCTGTAGGGGATGGGTCACTACACCATGTTGTCCTAAAAGGAAGAGGTTATCCACCATTAATGCACATGTTACAACACTGTTAAAAATGGTATGAAGGTAGTGAATTATGCTAATAAGAAATTTATATTGCGAGATACATAATTAAATTTTATTATTTAATTGAAGATTTCCAATTAATAATAAATCTACATTTATATATTTATATATTGATTGTAAGGCTTTTGACAACGGTCACTTATTTCCATTAGATGCCCTTCAGGCCTTTGGGATACCTATTACTTCATTATATTATATAGTTGGGGCTTGCTACTTGTGGGTGTGTTGGCGTAAACAAACATGAGGTGTTTTTTTTATCTCACCGTTGGAGTTTATGGAATAAGAAAGAAATTTGATAGCTTGGCAAAAGTGCTAGCTTGACAAAAGTGGTAGAGAAAACATTAATCTCTCCTACCATGACAAACATGGCCTCTAAAACTTGCAACATTGTTTGTAGCAAGTGAAAATTATGTTTCTTTTTTCCAAACATGTATGTTAGTATATTACAGTTTAATGAATATGTTTTATTATTATCATATATGGTTTCATACTTTAACAAAACATTCACCAAGGCTTCACAATGTTTTATTATTCAGTGAAAGATTCGCCAAATATTATATATATATATAATATTATAAAAAAATTATATTAGTGATAAAATCGCCTCCCATTTTTCCTATGTATCATGGGGATTTGCCCATTTATTATACATATAGATTTAGGGTGGTTCTTAAAATTTTCCTCGACACCATGGTTATCAAGGAAATAGAAAGGAAAGGCTCAACCAAAGAATGAAAACATATATCAAAGCACATCTGCTCAACCAAAAAGTAGAGAAGGATACATAGCCCACATCTGATAATCCATCTCCCATGTAGCTTCATCAGGCCTGAAGTGCTTCGATTACACTTCAACTTTCTCAATTGCTCGATTCCAGAGCATGAGCATCTTTCGCTGCAAAATGCACAGAGGTTTTGATTGAAATTCTACTTCTGGAACCACCTACAATACATACCATTGAATCACATAATCAATATATTTCACATACTTTTTAAGGAATGACACATGGGAAACATCATGGAATTTCACCATCGCAAGTAGTGCAAATCGGTAGGCCACTGGTCCAATACTCTCGAGGATCTTGAATAGCCCCGTAATACCGAGGTGTCAACATGGCACGTGATCAAATCCTAAAGGAGCTCCTCTTGGTCTTGATGTGGAAGTACACATGTTCCCCAACCTAAAACTCATTACAATACCTTATGTTGATTTGTATAACTCTTTTGTCTATCATGTGTTTCCTTTAGATTCCTTTGGATAACCTGCATCTCTTGTTCCATCTCAGCCAACATGTCTAGTCTAATCAATACCCTGTCTAGTGGATCACTCCAACCAATAGTAGTATTACAACTCCACCCATAAAGTGCCTCAAAGAGACTCATCTTCAAATATTCTTGATACCCATTATTTTACACAAAATATACTTGTGGAAGACACTCTTCCCACTTCCGCTACTAATCCATAACATACTTTCACAACATATCCTCAAGAATATTGCTAACCCTCTATGTCTACACATGCGTCTGTGGATGATACGATGTGTTTAAGGCTAACTTTGTCCCCAAATCCGCAAACAACTCCTTCCAAAACCTGGAAGTGAACTTGGCATCTATGTTTGACATAATCTTCCTAGGAATACCATGTAATCTCACTATCTCTGTGATGAATACCTGAGCTACCTCCCTAGCTGAATTCATAGACATCACTAGAATGAAGTGAGATAGCTTATTATACTTATGAAATACAACCATATTAGAATCATTCTACCTAGATGTCCTCAACAAAGATGTAGTGAAGTTCATGAAAATGACCTCTAATTTCCACTCTAGAATTGAAATTAGCTACAATAACCCACCTAGATGCTTATAGTCTGCTTTTACATGTTCAAAATCTAAACATATCGCAACAAACTCAGCTACCTCCTTCCTCAAACTCGGCCAATGGTAGACCTTCTTAACTACATTCAATGCCTTATGATATCGCTAGTTACATGAATACAACTTAACATGAAATTCCCACAAGGTAAGCTTCTTGAGATCACTGTTGTATGGCACATAGATCATGTCCCTAAATATGACTAAACCGTCTCCCTTGAGATGATAATCCACATCCTATTCACTTGTACCCTGTTGCTATGACCTATGCTTAAGCTACTAGTACCTGTCATCCTGTTGTCCCAAATACAAGGTCTGATCTTGTAAATTTGTCCCATATGAACTCATAGTTGTTATTTTATTTATCTACACTCTTTTGCTAAGAGCATACGCAACCATGTCTATTGACCCTTAATATACCTAATCTCAAAGTCAAACTCACTGAGCATGGTCAACCACCTAGCTTGCCTAGCACTTAGATTAGGTTGGTTAAACAAGTACCTCAACCCACTATGATCACTCATAAAAATTAACCTCCTACCAAGAACATATTGTCTCCACATCTTCAATTCATGAATGATTGTTTCCAACTCAAGATCATGTGTGATGTAGTTATGCTCGTTGTCATTCATTTTTCTTGAATTGTAGCATACTACATGTCCTTCATGCATAAAGTCTCCACCAAGTCCTCTCTTGCAAGCATCTATACATACCACAAACTCTTTGTCTATACCTTCAATATTCATGATGGGATAATTTTTACTTGTAATTACTTCAACTACTCAAAACTAGTTGCACACTCCTTTGTCCATTAAAATTTCTTCCCTTTTTGTTGCAAGGATGTAATAGGATAGGAAATCTATGAGAAGTTCTTGAGGAACCACCTGTAATAACCTGCTAGCCCCATGAATGATTTGACCTCATCCACATTCCTAGGAGTTTCCCACTCCATGATAGCTCTGATCTTTTCTGGATCCACTACCATAACTTCCTTGGAAACCACATGCCCCAAGTAATGAACCTGTCTCAGAAAGAAACTAAATTTACTAAGTTTGGCATACAACTGATACTCTCTTAGCAATCTCAACACTGCTGCCAAATGTTCCACATACTCTTCCTCATTCTTAGAATATATCAATATGTCATCAATGAAGACTGTCACAAACTTGTCCGAATAAGGATGTAAATAAATATTCATCAAACACATGAAAGTAGCTAGAGAGATATTCAAACCAAAAGTAACCACAACAAACTCATAGTGCGCATACCTGATTTGGAAAGCAATCTTGTGAATATTTCCTTCTTTGATGCATACTTGATGATATCCTAATCTCAAATAAATCCTTGAGAACATTCTTTCTCCCTTCAATTTATCAAAAAAATGATCAATCTACGACAAAGGATACTTGTTCTTAATTGTTACTTTGTTCAACTGCTTATAATTAATACATAACCTAAGAGCATTGTCCTTATTCTTCACAAACAACACTAGTGCACCCTAACACGACACACTTGGACTAACATATCCCTTTTCAACCATTTCTTTCAACTAAAACTTCAATTCCACTAATTATGGAGTGCTCATCCTATATGGTACCTTTGATGTTGGTATTTCTCCCTGTATTAACTCAATAGAGAAGTCCACTTCTCTATGAAGCGGTAACTCTGAGATCTCTGCTAGAAGCACATCGTGAAACTACTGCAAAACTAGATACCTCTTCAAGACTTCAACATCCTTAACATCCTTACCATTATCACTGGAAATATGAACTACAAACAATACACATCCTTACCATTATCACTGATGTAGGCTTCTTCTTACACTACAAGATTCTCTTCTCTCTGTCATCATCCAAGCACTCAATAGCCTTATCTTAAAATTATACCTTATTTGTGAGAATGCAAAACTAATCCATAAAAAATATAATATTGTATGATCCCAACTGAAGTACATTTAGATGCACTAATGTAGACATATTGTTCATCTCAAATGCATAAGATCTTACCCAATGATGAACTCTTTTATTAGTAATTGTAGCCAACTAAACGAACCAAGACTCTACATGCACTTATTTATTCAAGAAACACTTGTCTACCAGGCCAGGACTAACATAACCATATTTAAATCTAGTGTCAATCAAAATCGAAATAAATTGATCACAAAGCTTACCTTCTATCTCAATAATAGATGCATGATGATCAACATGAATATTATCTAATGTTGCATAAGTCCAAGGAATACTTTGTCCGACATACCCAACTTTCTGCGCCTCCTAAGCATTGTAAATCTACGGTTTGTCACCCTAATTTTGTGGACAATCTCTATTGTGATTATTCTTGCCACAAGTCCAACACTGCAAATGATTCTTCCCATCACCCTTTGTTATCTCCTCATACTGAAATCCCTGCCCTCTGTCAACTACATTGAATTTCTCGTATGGTGTTGCATTCTCCCTATCATTTGTATCCTGAGTTTTTCCTCTCATCTTAGCCCACTTTAAGTTATTCTTCTCATTAGCTTCCCAAAACTACTTAGAGTTAGTATTGTGCTCTGATTTCTCATAAAAGTGCTTCAACTTCCTAATGTATTCCTAAAAAAATCTAGGTTCATCAAACTCCATCTTGTCTTTGAATCATACCAACAACCCATTGATCAAGCTTTGAATCTTTGATTTCTCCTCCTTAAGGTAAGGCACATATTTTAACAAATCCAAGAATCTACTAGTATACTCCTCATCGGTCATATAACCCATATTCAATTCATAAAACTCCTTTTCCCTATCATCATAGTATCTTTTAAATAGATACTTCTTCCTGAAAAGTCTCTCGAACTCACTCCAAGTCAAATCCTCTTCTCGAATGCCTTTTACATTCTTCACATCTTCCCACCAAATGTCTTCTTTTCATTTAAGACTGAAAGTAGCTATCGCGGCCTTCATGTTTTATGAATAATCATGAAATTTAAAAAACTTATTCTTCCCAAGAAACTAAGCTTATGAATCTTGTGACTTTTTCATTCTCCTTCAGTTGTAGGAGGATTTACATTCTTGAACTCTTTGGAAAATACTTCTTCTCACTCCTCCTATATGGATGGTGGTAGTGATGATGATGTTGTCTCTCTCGTGATAATGATGGAATTTGCAAGTGTATGCTTAGACAATCATTCATAAGGATAAGGTGCTTTTACAATATAATATAATATTGTAGTCAAGATTTGATATCGTGAAATGTGAGGGTGTAGGTATGATGGAATAATAAGAACATGAAATGCGATGGTGTAGGTGTCAAAGAGAAAAGAGAATAAAATAATATTATAGTAGTATTTCTTAATGTGAGGGTAGTAGCATGATCGCAATCTTGAAAGTAAAGATGTGTTAGTTGGTAGTGGCCGTCGTCGATAGTGGCAGTGATAGTAGTTTATAAAATTGACAATAAATAAAAACACTCGATAAATATATCTTAATTGAATTATAATTTTGTTTTAAATAATAATTATTATTAATTATCAAAAAATAATATATCACCTTTTATATATATATTAAAAATTTATGTAATAAACTATTAAATATGAAAATTTATTTCCATTTTATGATAGAGATTTTAAACCTTTACATATACTTTTTACAATATCATAAATTAATATCATGATTTACTAATACCACATACCCAAAAAACTATAAATCATATTGGTATAAAATATGTTGATATGGTATTTTTTAAAAATTAATCAGCTTAATTAATATTAAAAATAAGCATATTAATATTAAAATGATATTTCAAATAATTAAGAGTTAACTAAAATTCATTTATTTGTTAGTATCAATGATCGACAACATATTGTATGTAATGGAAGGAGGCAATTGCATAAGTCACAAAGAAAACTATGTTCCCAAATAAATGCATATGAAGAAGAAAATATGAAATTGCAAAGTGAAGAGGGATTTAGGAAAAAAAAAAAACTCGGCCTAATGAGGAAGATATTACTAGACAAATATGGATATCATCATAGAAAATGGTTTGAGAAAATAAAAAATAAATAAATAAAAGGATTTGATTTTAATGATGGATTATATTAATATCTTCAGTTCACAACATGCTAAATTACACCAACTATGGAATGAATTTGGGCTCATTTTTTATTCAAATTTAAAGCTTGAAAATGGGTTTAGGGTTAATAAGGGTTTTTATAGATCCAAGTATGATATATTAAAGATTAATGATTGTATTGTTTTTAGAAGCAAGGGAATATTGTTTCCAAATAAGAGTGTATTATGTGGGGATTCAATGAAATGAGAAATTGCTAGTCACTCCATTGCTTGATAACAGGTTAAATTTTTGCTAGTTTGATGGGAAAATCCCTTTCACATTTGTTCATTATATTTGAATTTGATGTCTTTAACTCTTTAACATAACATTTTGGTCTTAATTGTGGAGATGACCATAGCCTAATATAAGTGAAATGTTGTATTCCAAATTTTCATGCTTGTTTGACAAAGCCTCTTGATTTGTGTTTGTTAGGGTGATAACTTGAGTGATGGATTTTGTGTCTATGGGCATTCCATACACCACTTTTCCAATAATCGATTTGTCTTCCACACTAAAATGAACTAGTTGGTAGCGAGATTCATGTATCTAACATGTTTCAAATTGAAAAGGAGTGAAATAAAGAGAATATTTGATTGCACTGTGAACTTGTGACTATCTTGTGAAAGCATGTTGCTAAATTCTTTCCATTTTAATAATGTTAGTAACAAATCCAATTTCTTAGGATTAAATTAGGATTAAATTAAAATGATTGAACAATAATTTGTCCCCTCTTTATTGAAGATCTCCATACTTATAACACATTTGTTTTGTTACTATTTTTTTTTATAAAAAATCATACTCATTATCTTTTCCTTTGAACAACCATAACTAGCATCTACTCTTTTTTAATTTTAAATAAATAGTGTATTGTTACAAATCCTATTTCTTAGAAATAAATTAAAATGTTTGAACAATAATTTGTCCCCTCTTTATTGAAAATCTCCATACCTATAACACTTTTGTTTTGTTACTATTTTTTTTATTATAAAAAATCATACTCATTATTTTTTCCTTGAACAACCATAACTAGCATCTACTCTTTTTTAATTTTAAATAAATAGTATATTGTGTTAAGCATCTTATTCTTATTTTTAATTTTTATTATTTTTCTAAATAGTGAGTTAAAATAAAAGAATATATTTATTTATTAATTAATGTATATTTAAAAATTTTATTAAATATTATTTTATTTAAAAAATAAAATAATATGAAATTTCGAAATTAAATATAAACCACATTGATGATATTTGTTTAATATTTTTTAAAATTCAAACCTATAATAATATATAATATAATAAAAATAAATTTTAATAATTCTAAATTTATTAATATATAATTTAATAATTTTATGAGTACTTATTGTTAAAATATTTATAACAAAGATCATTTAAATATCAAACTCCTAACTTAAAATACGATTAAACTCTAAGTAAAATGGTGATTATTAAATAAATTAAGGTTTATATTTTAATTTAATGTTTATTTAATTAGAATCATTTAATTTAAATGAATGTTTTCTGCATAGACCAATGATTTTTAATAATTCCTTTAATCATTTAATTTTAATTATAAACTCTAAGAATTATTCAAAATTTATTTAACAAAATCTTTATTTCAATAATATTAAACTTATAAACCTAAATAAATATCACAACATTCTGTATTATTTTAATTAATTTATTTATAAAATTTAATATGATAAAACACTCACATCCTTATGAAAATAGAATACTAAAAACATAACATATTTTGTTATTCCAGTTAGACAATAAAAAATTAAAAATATAAGCATGAATAATAATAACACCTAACGCATTTTTGTTATTCCACTTAACAATAAAAAATCAAAGCATAAGCATTAAGAATAATAACACCTAATTCCTTACGAAGAGGGAATGAGAAGGAAATGAAAAGAGTTATAACTTTTCAATGTTCGCATTCATTATTATTATTATTTTGGGTTAAAAACATACTTTTATAATGTTTGTATTTATCATGAAATGTGTGGACTTGTTGACATATTAATAAGGTTGAAAGAGAATATATGATTTAATGACAAGGAATTACTAATTTTATAATAATAATTTAAAATATATTTTCTATTTATTAAATACAAAATAAACTAGTTTTTAATTAAATAATTATTTAAAAATTATATAATAAAATTAATGTTGAATAATATTTTGTATAAATAAAGATGGCTAAGTAATTATTATACAAATATCTCTACAATAGGTAAATTTTGCTTAATTATTATTTGTCATACCATGTAAGATTTGTCTAGTTATCATTTGTTAAATCGCTAGTTATCATCCACTTATCTTATTGCTTTAATTGGCTAAGCTGGATTGTTGCTTCCAATGGTTTGTTGGATGTGGATGGTGGTAAAGAGCTAGAAGCACACATTACCTTCCATTCATAACCAATTCCCATATAACCATTTGGACCCAAGCATATGACAATAGAAGTTTCTTCCTTGGCAATAGATTAGCATGAAATCCACAACTCATCTAGAAGTCTCACACATGTTAAACACACACATGGAAAAGACAAAATATGAAAGAAAAACATGAGATTGTATTTATTATTCGACAATGATATACATTTATAGTACATTCGTGTGACCGTTGGGTTCCACATCCTAAGGTCTCTTGGACTCTCATGGTTGCTCACATTCTGCACCAACCCATACAGGATTAGGTGTCCAACATTCCCCCCCTTAATCCAAAGGGTTATGTATGAGTCCAAGAAGAGAGTTGTAATACAAAATGTGCAAAAATGCATGGCAACCCTAAGCTGAATGTGCTCTTTGAAATGTTGGTGTAAAGAGCGGTGATTTAAGGATGACCACCAACAGTGGAACGTTTAGTGTAGTTCTCAGAACTCTTCCAATTCTGGCATGAAGCTGAGGTCTTTTGCTAGAGGAAGTGCTCCTAATGTTTTGAAGAGGGAAACCTTCAACCATGAAAGGGAGGTCTCACCCCACATAAAAGGGAGAACATCAACCTGAAAATGGGGGTCTCAACCTATGATGGTTTAAGGATGCCAAAAACTCTGGAATTCTTAATGCAATTCTTGGAACTCTTCCAAAATTTGCAAGAAACTAAAGTCTTCTGCTAGAGGAAGTGTCCCCAATTCTTTGAAGATATATCACTAACTGAAAAAATTCTAGTGGGCATATCTGTCTCTAGCTACAACTCTAAAACTGGTATGGCATGTTGTGGCTCAGGCTCTCTTGATGTGGCTTTGAAGCTTGTAGATGACCATCATTTCCTCCCTTGTCAGATACAAGGTGAGATGATGGAGAAAACTCAACGGGAAGATTTTTCAATACTCTAGAACATGTTCTGACATATGACTGGAATATCTTCTTGGCTGTTGATTCCCATTGCTAAGAAGCGATCTATCCAAGATGAATCTTTGTTCTTGCAGGAGGTTTGTTTTTGAAGCATCTTTTTGAAGAATGACTAGTTTTATGACATTGCTTACATGGATGAAGATCAAAACAATGATCTTTCATATGGCCAACTCGGTCACAGTCTTGGAATTTCATAATATGTTGTTGTTATTGTGGAAGAGGAGCAGAGTCTAAAACATCTGAAGGTGAACTTTCATGAAGGAATCCAACACTCTGAACTTGAATGGGATTTGAGTAATCTAGA
>APFE031622729.1:0-10793 GCA_000404065.3 Pinus taeda
ACTGCAACACATGATTTACAAAGATAAGGCCAAACACTATTTGCTTTGACAAGTGATGGAAACATAACATCACTTTCAGAGTTTAACATGCAAATCAAAATAAGACCAGACATCATTGTTTCAGAACAAGTGATGGAAAACACATCATCACTTTTACATTTTAAAATTCAACAAATGATTTACAAAAGTACGACCATGAAACGGTAACATGTCTAGAAACCATTTTTCACTTATCAAGGTGAATGGGTCATCACCTTGTGATAATGTTTCTTGTCAAACAACTGTTTCACCTAGTTCATACACCGACGCTTTATTTTTAAGGCGCTGCTCTGGATGGAGCCTCCAACATGTGGCTCTTTGATGGCCACTTTTGTCGCAATGACTGCAATAGGTTTTCTTCCTCCAGATCTGCTTAACATGTTTCTTTACTTGCTGTTGAGAGGGTCTTTTGTACCTCCTCCTTTTGTGTGCCAACATTCTTTTCCAACACTTAGAAAATGTATGGTTATGTAATCCACAAAAGGTACATGTCTTTTGATGCCATGTTTTACGTTCATCATTAACAACATGATCATAGTCGAAATGAACATTCGAATGTTGAGAGTGGTTATACCTCTCCTTGTTGTCTCTGGTGCAAGTATGGCAATGAGAGCTTGCCTCAGCTCTTTCCCTCCAATGGAATCTACCATGGGATGATGGGGATGTGTTCCCATCATTCACTTTCCTTGACGATTTCGACGATGTCTCGGAAGCATATGACACCTTCGAGCATTCTCCGTTGGTGTATCTGATGCATGCAAATTGAGGTCTTTGCACAACCTCCAATGGTTGAGTTATGCATTGGTTATTAACACCAAGGTTTTCTTCCTTCTCGTGCCTCGTCCTTGTAAGGAGCCTCATGTTTGTCCCTATAATTGGGATCTCCAAATATCCAATAAAAATCATACTATGTGATGACGAAACTGAAAGGAAATCAACATCTTTTACCTCTTTTGAGAGAAGATTCTTCGACGAAAATCACATCGGGATGCTTTTGTCAACGCGTTCCGAACCAACCAATGTGGTTCATCGTTAGGACAAGTTGAATGAATAGATCTTGCTTTGCATATTAAATAGCCAGACTAGAATATCCAATGATTATATTTCTTGACCAAGTAACAACGATAATGACTAACGGCTAAATTTGATCGGGGAACGGTTAGTTTGATTAGGGGGATAACCTTTATTTAATTAAATAAGTTAATTTACTTGGTTATATTCTTATTAAAGTAAATGGACCATAAACAATTTATTATAAATATAATTTAAAATTAATCTAAAAAAGAAACTAGACTTATAAATAAATAGAATTGAAAAAAATTAATTAAATAAATTAATTTAAAAACAATAGTGTAAGTTTATCAAGGTTATTATAGATTAGTAAAAAGATAGAATAGAGAATTAGTAGTATGTATGGGTAAAAATTTATTATATGAAATATTGACAGTAAGAAATAGGTTTAGTAGTAGTTTTTAGCTTAAATAGTAAGTTTAAGAGACCATTTCAGTACACTTATATTTACATATATTTTTAAAACTAAATTTAATTTTTTAAAATTAATAGTTTTTATAAAGGTTAATTAAGTATATAATATGCCAAACTCAACAAGAATGTTCTAATAATTATAAACTTTATTATTAAAATTTATTAAATAATACATGTTTTAAAAGATAATTAATATTTGTAAACTAAATTAATTATAAAAATAAAATTAAATTTTAAATTTAATAGTTATTTATAAAGGTTACTGTAGGGAAATATATAGAGCAATCTTAGAGTTGATATTAAGGTTAGTAAAAAAATAATATTTAATATTTAAAATTAATTAATAGTTTATTTAAGGGTTAAAGATTAGTTTCAAGATTATTTTTCTTATGTTATTAGAATCATAAATTAAGTGCTATTAAAATACCTCAAACTATATCAACCACACCTCAAAAAGGCCACAAGATACGGGGAACAAGGGGAAAAAAACAAGATCAAACTAAACCTAGGGAGCGGAAGAAAGGAAGAAAACGACTAGGAGGAGAGGGCTGGGACCTAGCAACTACTGATCTTCCAGCTATCCTCTCTATTGAGATTGTTCAACCTTTTTCAATCTCAAGGGATTCCCCAAATTTACGGTGATGAAAATGCGAAACTCTAGCAATAACACTAGCCTCTTCGATTTGGAAAGAACTTATGAGGGTTGCTCATCATCTATTGTTGGTGGTTCGTTAGCCGTTGCAGTGCATTCCCCAACTTCCTTTCTGACATACCTAAGTCTTGCCTGACGGGGTAGTTCTTCTACTTTGATGGGGTTGACAATGCCTTTGCCATTAACGCCCAAGCCTTTTCCTTCATACCCCATTTTCTTCAACAGTTTGGAGCCAATTCCTGTGGTGTGATTTGCAAAAATAGCGAAATCATCATCAGGACACGTACATGAATTCAGAGAACTACATTTTACCTCACATAGGTCGTGCTGTAACTTTTCCAAGGCCTCGTCTTTTGCTTGCAGTTGTCGTAGCAAACTATGTTTTTCCTCTTTCTCTTCATGTAGACGCGTCTTCAACTCAACGTTCTCTGTTTGAAGATTATGTTTGTTGTGCTTCAATTCTTCTAGGGCCTCTTCCGTGGCTCACAACTGAAGCTGCAATCGCTCCTTTCCCTTTGTCTCTTTCTGTAGAATTTCATACATTATTTCCACTTTTTGGGAAATGTTGAGCATGGTCTCATACATCACTTTTTTATCCTCTCTTGCTACACATTCCATCGTTCATGCCACAATTCACATCAATGCAAAAATCGCCCTGATACCACTTGATCCAGGTCTAGGTGTGACAAAGGACCCTTCCAAGACCTTTTACTTTTGTGATGTGTTAAATTTAACTTTTAAAAGAAACATGAATGAATACATGTGAATGTTGTAAATAAGAGGAACATGACATTCATCATCACATGAAAACATAAGTCGTTGATAACGGAGTTCGTCCAGAAGGGACTACGTCTCTGGGCATTAGTGTCAAGATGGTGTAGGTCGCTGCATTAAGTGCTATCAATGGTGATGATGTACATAGAGATGATGTCGCTATCATCCATGGAAAATTCCCTCACGCATGGGTGGCGCCAAGAGATGTTCCACTACAAAAACTCTCAGTCAAAAGACTCTTATCAGTATGACACAAAACTCATGCCTGATGAGCATCTCGCCAACATGGCATAAAAGGGGTCTCAATGCAAACATACATGACAAAAATATGAGTATCCCATCAACATACAACAAAGGGATCTCAAAAAATAACATGACAAATCATGACAACAAGTACATCACATAGATGATTCCACGTCACATCAAGTAGGAATAATGAAAACAAGTAATAAACAAGATTCCAAATCAAGCATTAACAGGGATTTATGCAACACAATGCATAGCAAAAGAAGTACATGAATACACTGCATATACCTCACAACCAGGGGATAGCTAAAGAAGTGGATGTCAAATTGCTGAAGCTATTCGTGCCATCAATATCACGTCATCAATCACATGGAAATCATTGCTCACACATGAATGCTGACACCTACATTCCACTTAGAAAAGTGGCTAGAAAGTAAAATTATCAAATGACAAATCTGAATGCACCATTAGATTTGTGGCATCGAATAGTGAAAAATCGACTATCCAATTTTTTAATTATGAAAAATTAAGAATCTGGGGCTCAAGGAATATTTTAGATTCCCCACCATTCCTCAAAGATTCTGCTCCATAGGTGGATTGGAAATCTGCAACTCCAAAAGTGAATCTGACCTCGCCATTGCTTCCCTGTAGAAAACCATGAAAAACGACTGTAAATTTGACTATATTCCAACATGGAGAAAATTTACCTCCTTGGGAAAATTTCAAGGATCATGGTTCTGCTCCCTATTTTTGTAGCAATCATGGTTCCACCTGCATACTGAAAAATGGCGAAAAATGTAGAACTATGATGGAGAAACGAACAATTCCATTGTGTTTGTGGCATTGAGAAGTGCTGAAACCATATAAAATTTGTCAAAATCTGACAAAGTGAAAATTCGACCC
The DNA here is from genome assembly GCA_000404065.3 of Pinus taeda. Taxonomy (NCBI): domain Eukaryota; kingdom Viridiplantae; phylum Streptophyta; class Pinopsida; order Pinales; family Pinaceae; genus Pinus; species Pinus taeda. The sequence continues at coordinate 4,100 of APFE031622729.1, forward strand.
TCCTGCAAAATTTTGCCTCGAACTGTGTGCATTGCCTCCTCTACCTAGGCGCACTGACAAACTATGTTTAAGTATAAAATTGGTGGAAGATTCTTCAATGAAATCGTTGTAGGGTAGTTGGTGGAAGGTCCGGTTAATATGGAGGAGGTCGGGTGGTCAAACCTCGCCTCCTCCTTTTTACATACATTACAAACAATTTTTTTTTTTAAAGTTAATGTTTGGGTCGGGCCCGCCTTGGGTGGCTCGCCCACTGTACCCACCTTCATGTTGGATGTTGCAATAAATGGTTCGTTGTGGGTTGGATCTGTGCCACAAGGGCTGACCCACAACCCAACTCCCTCCTTTTAACATATAATGGTTACGTGGGTTGTGGCTCTGTGGTGTGGGGTGGCGGGTTCATGGCTGCCCACCCCGGTTTTGTTTACACAATTTTGTGGGATGTGGGGGAGGGGTTGGGGGTCATGGCCCACCCCTCTATTAACAACTATATTGTTATGTGTTTGGTTGGTGCAGTTAAGGGGTGGTGGGGTTGGTGGTCCGCCACCCTTTTTTTTTATATTTTTTTATTATTTAAAAACAAACCATGCATTTTTGGAAATTCGGTTTTGGACCGAAGGAGTCTTTTTAAAGAGGCCACAATTTTCCTGGAATTTGGTTGGATTTGGATGGATTTCGTCCATCGAAAAAGGTCAAAATCGCTGCCTCCTTAAGCTTGCGCAATCAACGAAAAGTCAACCCAACTTTGACTGCCTCTATCTCCTTCATCCAGACTCGGATTGATGAACCGTTCAATCTGCCGCGATCACGACGATGAGATCTACGATATGGTCCTAGTTTGAGGATAATCCAAACACTTTTATTTTTGAGCTTTCCCGAGTCCTCTTTGTCATGTGTGTGTCTCTCGATCCACCTGGATCAAGAATGGACAACGGTAATGTGATACCTGTTACAAAAGTCTACCATTTTCTTGGATTTGAAAGCAGCTACATTATCAATAATGAGCTTTTGGGGGAATCCAAATATTGAAAGGATATTGTTTTCAAGGAACGAAATGATGACAGAGTCAGTGGCTTATCTAGAAGGGATGGCTTCTATCCATTTAGTAAAGTTGTTAGTGGCTATCAAAATCCATTTATGCTGAGTTGAGGAGGATGGGTGGATTTCCCCAATGAAGTCCAAACCCCATTGTTGAAAAGGCATTTCTATGGAGATGGATTTGAGAGGTAATGGTAAGAGTTACTTTTTGCCTTCAAATATTTGGCACTTGTGATAGGAGGTCACATATTTCTTGACATATGAAAAAAGGGTGGGCTAGTAAAAACATGCCCTTAGAATCTTATTAGAAATTGTTTTCTAGTATTGGCGTCCTCCACAATCTCTTGCATGAAATTCTTGCATAACTTTTCTAGCTTCATCTTTAAATAAACAATTCAATAGAATGCCACCATTATCTTTCCAAAACAAAGCATTGTCTATGATACAATATTTAATTGATTTCATTTTCAAAAATCTACCTTTAGTTCTAGATAAACTAAGAGGATCTTGTAAATTTAGTAAAACAAATATGATATCTACATACCAGGGTGAATCTATGAAAGTTTCACTGATCTGTGGAGTCGCCATCTCTTCTTGATCGTCTAGGGCACCATCGAAATTTATATCTAATGCCTGACAGTTCGATTCAGCCATGAGTTTAGCTAAACCTTGGCCTTTGATAAGTTTTGTAGGCTTTATTTCAATGTCATATTCCAAAATGGTGACAATCCATTTGCCTCTCTTCCCTTCTGGCCCATTCTGTGTTAAGATGTCCTTTACTGCTGAGTTTGGAACATATGCAATGATGTGTGAGTATAATATGTACACTCTGAAATCTTTAATAGCTTTCACTAAAGCAAGTGCTTGTTTTTCCATTATGTTGTTCTTTAGTGTAGCATCTCCCAAAGATTTGCTGAAAAATGCAATAGGCTGCTCATAGCCTTGATCATTCTTTTGCAACAAGACTGTTGCAATAGTATGTTCTGAAGCAAAAGAAAAAATTATAAAATCTTTTTTGAAATCAGGACTTATGAGGACTGGTGTTTTAATAAGGGCTTCTTTGATTTCCTCAAAAGATGGTTTAGCCTCTACTATCCACTTAAGTGCTGAATCTTTCTTTAACATGTTATTTAATTCTATGATTAATTCTGCCAAGTTAGAAATGAATCTTCTAAGAAAGTTTATTTTACCTAAGAATGATTGTAATTCTTAGATGTTTTTAGGATGAGTGATGTTTAGGATTGCCTGTATTCTAGCTGGATCTATTCTAATTCCATCTTTTGATATTATGTGTCCCAAGAGTTTACCTTCTTCTAGCCCAAATAGTGTCTTTTTGGGATTTAAGAAAATACCAAATTTTCTACATTTAATAAAAACTCTTCTTAGGTGATCTAGATGTTTATTACCTAATTTGGAAAACATTGTGATATCATCTTGGTAAACAACTAGAAATTCATGGATTTATTTTACAAAATCTATGTCCATTACTCTTTGGAATGTTGTTCCAGCATTCGTCAGTCCAAAAGGCATCTTTAAATACATGAAAGTATCTAGGAAGTGGTAAATGTAGTCTTTTCTTGATCCTCTGGTTGAACTTAGATTTGGCTGTATCCAGAGAATCTATCAAGCAATGAAATTTTGGATGACTCCACTACCCTCTGGAGAATGTGGTCCATTTTAGGGAGGGGATATTTATCTTTTAGTGATACTTTGTTCAAGTTCCTGAAATCAACACAGAGTCTGATTTCTCATGTTTTCTTTCTAGTAGTGACTAAATTAGAGACCCAATCCAAATATCTAATTAGTGCTATGATTTGTGCATCATACATCCTTTTTACTTCCTTTTCAATTAATGGCATAAGAACTGGAATAATTCTCCTAAGCTTTTGTTTAAAGGGTTTCTGATCTTCTTTGATGGGTATCTTATGTTGAATAATGTTGGTATCATAAGACATAAGGTCTTCATAACTCCAGGCAAAGACATCTTGAAACTCTTTGAACAGACTTATGTATTTAAGATTATCACATGGAGGTAATGCTTTGGATATTTTGATAAGCTTGGGTTTTTCTTCTGTTCCTATGTTACATTCTTCTGATCTTCAAGGCTCCATTTTTGGTTTTCTGGCTACATCATTTGAATCAAACAAATCTTTTAATGGGACTAATCCCTTAGGAAAAACGTTGTTTTTAAGGTTTAAAATCTCAGAATCATCATTAATTTTTTATTCTATTTCTACTTTTTCTAAATTATCTATTTCTACTTTAGTGAATTTAGTGGGTTTATCTACATCTAAGGCATTTATATCTATCTGACTATTTATGATGTTATCTACTATACAATCAATATCTCTGTTACAGTTTTGAAAGTCTCCCTCAACATTCATGAAATCATAGATTTGAGAATCTTGTGAAAAAATCTGCCAATATTTCATATTATCAGGTATAATAGGCTTGTGTCTTACTTTTGCAGTGCACTGGTGGTTGGGCAGAAAAGGTAATCTACAAGTGCTAGCAAAAGTAGCCAAACTGTGAGCTTGCATGTTTTGTTTCCTAGGAATAGCATCACAATCAGTTTCAAAAGTTCCTTAATCAGATCTAGAAAAGTTTCTCTATATTGGTGAAGTCCAAGATTATTCACAAAATATTCTCCTTTTGATTTGTTTTATGATCAATTCCGAGTTTCCCATGATAGAAACTCTTTTGGCTCCAAGTTTTCTTACAATTGGTAGTCCTAAGATTAAAGCTTCATAATCTGCCATGTTGTTTGTGCATTTAAAGTTTAATATAAAGGCATGACCTTTAGAATGATTATTTTCTATGTTATGAATCCAAACTTTTTCACCTGCTCCTAATCTATTTATAGAGCCATCAAAATCTAAATGGCATAGAGACTCATGTGTTATGTTTTCACTATCAGGTGCTTTTTATTTTTCTTCTACAACTGTGATTTTATTTTTGCCATTGTCTGAATTATACAAGATAAATGAGTCCATATCAGAATGCATGGAGTATATAGGGTAATTTTGTGGTTTTTCTGCCCTACTTACCATGTATTTCATCAAGTCCTCTCTATAAATCTTTCTTTGCTAACCAAATACAAAGATAGTAGCATATGACATGTCCAACTATAGAGATCCCTGCAATTTTTCTCCCCATGAGAGAGATAATAGCATTCCATACTTGAGTGGGATATCAGAAACTACTATGTCCACAACAATACTCTTTGTTGGGCACTGGACTACAGTCACACACAAATCTTTAATTAGGCCAAGGCATTTGACTTGGCTAGACTAAAAGGAAAATAGGTCCTTGTAGGGTCTGGTGATATCTAAGTTTAACCTTTCCATGATTGCTTTAGGAATTAGGTTATGGGATGCCCTTGAGTCTAGCATATCATTATGTAAGATTTTATCACGAACATTTAAGATAATGTAGAATGGAGGGATACCCCCCTTGTTGATGTTTTCCATTTACTTTTGGACCAAATAATAACTTAGGTTGATCATCATTAAGGTTTACAACATCTTTGCCTTCACCTATGTCTAATGTTTCAGTGATTTGTGCTTTGTATGATTCTTTTTTCACTAGCTCTGTCAAAGGAACTGATATTTTCAACTTGGCTATCTCATTCTTTATGTTGAATGGAAATTGAGTTTTGCCTAACTCTATGAGATATTCCTTGGCAATTGTGGTCTGTGTACCTTTATCTTCTTTATCAGCACTTGGAAATTCAATTTGTGTACCAACATTTTTGTTTTTAATTTTCTTATTTGGAATAGTTTGAGTAACCGTTGAAGTTTGAGTTTCAGCTGAAGTTATGTCTACAATTTTTGGGCTGGAAGTCTCCTGAGTTCCTCTAGGGAGAATTTGTAGAACTTTGGTCACAGGAGCTTTTGCTATTTTTTTAGTTTGGGTTTGGACTGATTTCTTAGTGGGAACTTCTATATTCTTTTTGCTTCTAAGGCTATACTATTTTTGAAATTCATAGAGAGTAGATTCATAACCTTGTTTGTAGTCAAGGGACTCTCCATAGTGTAATTGTAATTGATGTATTCCTGTTATTCCTTAGTAACAAAAATAACATCTTCATTTTTAATCCCCAATAGGTTTATCTCGGTGTCCTCCTCTTCTTCATGGTTTTGTGAACCTTCAACATAATTTTCCTTGAAAGGTGGTCTAACCTGTTGATCAGGTATACCATCTCTTGTTTTTCCAGTATTAGGATTTTTCCTAAAGTTGGGGTTTCTTATTGGGGGTCCTTGTTGATTTTCCCACTGAGATTTTCTTTCCATATTTTCTAATCTATCCATTATCCTTTCTACACTTTTAGCTAAACTATCTATTTTACCATCTGAAGTGGATGGTTCCTCTTTAATGGTAACTCTTTTCTCATTTCCCATCCTAGATTTCTTAGCTAATAAATTGGCTTCTAGACTAACAACATTACTTTGCATTTGTTCCAATGTTTTAGGGTTTGTTTCTCTCAATTGGTAAGACATATCAGTGTCAAAACCATAAGGAAATTTGATTAGTGCTAAGTCCAGTGTAGGTTTAATATTTGTAGGGATTGCATTATAGATACTGTTGAACATAGTACAATAGTCCTAAACAGATTCATTAGGAGCTCTTCTAATGTTTTCATATTCAGAAAATATTTGTAAAGGGTTTTTCTTTCTTTCCCATCTATCAATAAACAATCTATGGAAAGTAGCTAAATCAACAATATGATTAGCAGGTAAACCTTTAAACCATTTCTTGACATCCCCTACTAGTGTTTGGGAAAATAACCTCATTTGCACATCAGACTCATCAATCTCATGTAACTCAAAATAATCAGTCATTTTATTCACATGTTGTTGGGAAGTATACTGACCAGTAGCATCAAACAAAGAGATTTTTCTTTGGTAGTGTTGGGGCATGGCATGTATTTAAGCTGGTAAGACCAAAGGTGCATATCTATCTACTATGGCTGAGGTTCTAGCTTGGCTAGGAGGTAAAGTAGTGGTTCTTGAAGAAGAACTTGAGATGGCCGTGGATGAACTAGATGAGCTTGAGATATTTTGTTGGAAAGGAGGTTCACGTATGAATGCTTTAGGGGAATGATCTGTGGTGGATATTATAGGTGAGGTGGTAGTAAATGAAGCTGCATTTATAGTTTTTGAAGACTTTGTAGAAATTTCAGGGGTAGTAGTAGCTAGGGTAGCTAATTCAACTAATTGTTGAAGATAGGTTTCATCTATATGCCTTATCAAAGTTGAGGTTAAAGCTTCTAGTTTATCAAAAGTATCCAAAACATGTTGATCTAAATCAAGATGTATATGAACCTTGTTTTATTGAGTAAATTGAATAAAATTGGGGTCTATTACAGTATCATGAATTGAATTTTTAGATTTGGTACGAAACAAAGAAAGCTCAAATGATAAATCAAATTGAATGTCCTCTAAACTTGATAACTCTTTAGGAAGTGAATTTTCTTTAATTAACTGACTACTACTTGCTTGAGTTTCTACCTTTTTTGGTTTTCTTAAAATTCTATCAGGATCATCAACTATTGTAGTAAGGTTTGGATCTGGATGTGCCCTAGTATAGTGTGTCCTTTTGGAAGCCAAAATTTTAATTTTTTAATTTTTTAATTTAATTTAATTTAATTTAATTTTTT
>APFE031622729.1:23895-70396 GCA_000404065.3 Pinus taeda
TTATTTCTTTAAAAAAATATTCTAGTAGATTATTAGGTGATTGATTCTAATACATTCTTATCTAATGATTTTCTTTTCATTTATTGTATTTTTAAAATTTAGTTTTTAGGGTTTACTTTGTGTCAATTTAATTTCTTTCTTATTTCGTTTTTATTATTTGTTCTTTTTTCCTTCCCCTCTTTTTCTCAACAATTTACATCTTGATGAAGGGTTGTGGTCTAGACACAAAATGGCGATTGAAAATGATCAATGTAGAGAAAAATTAGAAATAATTTTTTTCAAAATATATGTTCTTGTGTTTTCATGATTAGGCTTGATTGAAATCTCTTTTTCAATTAAGTAACAATTTTTTCTTTACATGTGTCTTTATTGGAGTCATACTAATATTGTTCTTATAAAGGCTCATGCTATTTATTTTGTTCATGGAAGTAATTTTCTGCACATTTTATTTGTGTATTTCCCTAAGATAATGTTCTTACATGTCTCAAAAGTGCTTGTGGTTTCTCTCATATGTCGGTGATTTTCACCAAGGAAAATCATAAATCCAACAATAGTAGTTGGACCATCATTTCAGATAGGACTCCCACTCCAAATGGTGTATTCTAATTGATACATTATATCAGGGAGATCCCCTACTGTTGGTGGAATTTTCAACATCATCAACACAGTTTTGGCGCTAGCCTGGAGGGAAACTAATGCATGTGAGGTTATCCATCACATTCACAGCTTGAATCATCACAACAAGGCAATATTTTTCTGAGTTCACCTAAGTCACATTTTCTAGAAATTAAAGAGCCACCTTCACATAAAATGTGCATACGAGTTACATATGAGCAACTCAAATCTTTGTGTCCCATCACACATGATTTCACAAAGAAACTAATATTTCTCCCCGTTGCATCAATCCTTCCTCACAAGCAATCAATTAGAGAAGCAACTCGTGGTGGTGTAATAGTCGCTACAGTTCAAGATTTTGTGAATGATTCCTTAGATGAGCTAGCCGATTTAGTTGAAAGAGACTGGGTCTAAGGGAATGAGATGCCACCCAATACTAAAAATATAGAGGGAGACGAGGAAAACATCTATATTTTTTAGAACAAAGGGTTGAACAATAACAAGAACGAATTGAATGATAAGGGCAACCTAAACGTCAGAAGGAGAGGAATCTTGATATTCAGATAGTGATGAGGAAGAAAACAATGAAAACATGGAATATGAACAACAATTGTATTGGATGGCCCAAGGGCTATAGATCTTCCATGCACACTTCATCATCTGCAGAAGCACCTAGAAAAGTTCCTAACGAAGTATGATCCTAATAATACAACTATGGATGAGGACCACATTGGAAATTTCTATTTTCAGTTAATAATGTTAGAAGTTTGTTATGATGATGTAGCCTATAGATTACTCCTGTATATACTCAAGAACAAGGCATCAACATGGTATCACAACCTTTTGGCCAATTCATTCCATAATTGGAGAGAATTCAAGAAGTTTTTTTTGGACAAATTCATTGATGAAAAAACCCTCACCATGTTGTTGAAATAACTCAACAATATTAAGATGGGGAACAATAAGAAAGTTAAAGACTTTAATTAGATATTCACTATGATATTAAATAAGTTCCCCATGAATGTGCAACCACATTATTCTATTACAAAATATTATTATACCTCAACCTTGCCTACCAACATTTCCATGTTAATTAAAGCGCTGCTAAAGGCATGTTGGCTAAAACATTTGATTAGGCCATAACGGTTGAAAATTATTTGAAATCAATTGGAGTTATTACAAATCAAGGAGACTCAAAGGACACTGACAAGAGGCCACAAACTTGTTATGCTAAGAGAAAGGATAAAGATTCTCTTGATATGGATAGTTTGACAAAATTATTTAAGTTGTTGACAAACAAAGTATTTGATTTAAAAAGGAAGAATAATGAGGGCTCTTCTAGTAGCAAGTTCTTCAAGCCCTTTTTTAAAGAAAAACACTACTCAATCGACTTAGTCTTTGGAAATCTCCAATGACAGCTTCAAATGTCGACGTGGGGGGTATGGAGGGCTTTTGCACATTCCATCAAAAAACAAATTCCAATAAAATGTGCCCATAATGGATATTCAACATGAATGCGATCCCGAATAGAGTTCTCAATGATCAATCTACACAGGAACAAGTAGATTCATTGAAGGAAGAAAGTGAAGCTTCCCCATCAGAAGATAATACAAATGCTAGTGAATCCATTTTTCTTCTTCAATATCATTGCGAATAGTGAAGAAGAAGTTGTTGGTGAAGTTGTAGTTGGTGAAGCTTTGATCCAAATGGATAATGGAATCCACCCATGGTATTGTAAATGTAATCCACCAATGGTATTCATCTACCGATAGTATTTATCCACCCATGGAATTTACCCATAATATTCTAAGTGGCATCCACCCATCATATTCATTCACCCATGGTATTGTAAGTGGCATTGACCCTTGGTTTCATCCTCCCATGGTATTTATCCACTCATGGAATTTACCCATGGTATTGTAAGTGACATCCACCCATGGTATTCATTCACCCACAACATTTACCCACCCATCGAATTTACAATACCATGGGTAAATTCCATGGGTGAATGAATACTGTGGGTGGATGAATAACATGGGTGGATGCTAGTTTCCATTCAGATCAAGATCCTCTAACGCAAAAGCCTAAAATATATAATTTGAGTAGTAAGGGACTAGTATCTGAGTCGGAAGTTGAAAATAAGAGAAAGGTATTTATGAGGAGAATGTTACCTCCAAATGATCCAACTCAGATTCCACAATCCAAGTCTTCATGTGCCCAACCTTAAGAGAAAGGTATTTATGAGGAGAATGTTACCTCCAAATGATCCAGCTTAGATTCCCCAATCCAAGTCTGCATGTGCCCAACCTTCCAAAAGTGCTTCAAGGAAAGCTAAAAGCAAGTCTAACATAGTTGAAGTGACAAGCAAAACCTCCCCACCAAATTCTATAGCTCCTAAAATATTTAATTATAAATACTCTATTAACATATTTTCTAATAAATAGATGTATGATAGATGTATTTATTATTGCTAGTAGATCAATAATTTTGTACTAATTCACTATTAGTATACAATACACTAACCTATTTATTTAAATAAATTGGTTATTTAATATTAAATATTATTTACAACTACATTATATTAGATTAATATTAAGCTATAATTATTATTAATATTAATAATAGTTATATTGTTTAAATCTCCGTTATCATTAGATTAATATATTATGTATTATAATATATTAATACATTACTTCTACACTATCATTAGATTATTTTTAGGCTATAACTATTAATATATTAATAATTTATTATTGGTTTCTTTAAATATATATTCTCTCTTATATTTATTCTTATATAGTATTACTTTTAATATAATTAAAGTTACAAGATTTCTACTTCTTTAAAAAGAAATATTCTCGTATATTATTAGGTGATTAATTCTAATACATTTTTATCAAATAATTTATTTTTTCATCTATTATATTTTTAGGTTTACTTTGTGTCAGTTTAATTTCTTCCTTATTTCATTTTTATTATGTATTCTTTTTCTTCTCTTTTTTCTCTCAACAATACATTTTGATGAAGGGTTCTAGTTTGGACTCGAAAGGTTGATTGAAAATGATCACTGTGGATAAAAATTTGAAAGAAAAGTCTTCAAGATATATGTCCTTATGCTTTCATAATCTATCTTGATTGAAAACTATTTCCCAATTAAGTAACAATTCTTTTTTTACATTTGCCTTTATTGGAGTCATACTAATATTGTTCTCATAAAGGATTGTGCTATTTATTTTGTTCATGGAAGTAATTTTACGCACATTATATTTGTGCATTTCGCAAAGCTAATGTTCTTGCATGTCTCAAAAGTGCTCAATGTGGTTTCTCTCATATGTTGCTGATTTTCTCCAAAGCAAATCATAAATCCAACAAATAACAGTCGTGCCATCATTTCAGATAGGACTCCCACTCCAAATAGTGTAGTCTAATTGAGACATTATAACAGGGATATCCCCTAGTGTTGGTGGATTTTTCAGCATCATCAACACACTTTTGGCGCTATCCTAGAGGGAAAATAGTGCATGTTAGGTTATCCATCACATTCACATCTTGAATCATCACAGCACGGCAATAATTTTCAAGTTCATCTAATTCACATTTTCTAGAAATTGAAGAGCCACCTCCACAAAAAACGTGCATATAGAGTTACATATGACCAAATCAGACCTTTATTTCCCATCACACATGATTTCACAAAGAAACTAAGATTTCTCCCTGTTGCATCAATCCTTACTCACAAGCCATCAACTAGAGAAACAACTTGTGGTCGTGTACTAGTTGCTACGGTTCAAGATTTTGTGAACGATTCCTTGGATGAACTAGATGATTTAGTTGAAAGAGACTAAGTTGAAGGGAACGAGATACCACTTAATACTAAAAATATAGTGGGATACGAATAAAACATCGATTTTTCTGGAGAACAAAGGGTTGAACAGTAACAAGAATGAATTGAATGGTAATGAGAACCTAAATGTCAGAAGGAGAGGAATATTAATATTCAGATAGTGACGAGGAAAAAAATAATGAAAACATGGAAGATGAGCAACAATTGTATTGGATGGCCCAAGGGCTGCTAGCTCTTCCAGGCACACTTCATCATTCACCGAAACACCTAGAAAACATGATAAGACAACTAAGGATGAGGACCACATTGGAAATTTCTATTTGCAATTAAGAATATTAGAAGTGTGTTATGATGATGTAGCCTGCAGATTATCGTGTATATACTCAAGAACAAAGCATCAACATGGTATCACAACCTTTTGTCCAATTCAATCCATAATTGGAGAGAATTCAAGAAGCTCTTTTGGACAAATTCACTGATGATAAACCATCGCCATGTTGTTGAAAGAAATGAACAATATTAAGATGGAGAACAAGGAGAAAGTTAAATAATTTAATTAGATATTCACTTCAATATTAAATAAGTTCCCCATGAATGTGCAACCACATGATTTTCTTACAAAAGATTATTATACCTCAACCTTTCCTACAAACATTTCCGTGTTTGTTAAAACTGTTGCTAAATGGATGTTGGCTAAAAAATTTGATGATGCCATAATCGTTGAAAAATATATGAAAGCAATTGGAGTTATTACAAATCAAGGAGACTCAAAGGACACTCACAATAGGCCACAAACTTCCTCTTCTAATACAAAGGATAAATATTCTCTTGATATGGATAGATTGACAAAATTATATAAGTTGTTGACAAACAAAGTATTTGATTTAAAAAGGAAGAAAAGTGAGGGCTCTTCTAGTAGCAAGTCCCTCAAGCCTTTTTTTAAGAAAAACACTACTCAGCTAACTTAATATTCAGAAAGATCCAATGGAAACTTTAAATGTAGACATAGTGGGTATGGAGAACTTTTGCACATTCCATCAGAAAAAACATTCCAAGAGAATGTGCCCATAATGGACATTCAACATGAATGTGATGCGGAATAGAGTTCTCTATGATCAATCCGCACATGCACAAGTAGATTCATCGAAGGAAGAAAGTGAAGATTCCTCATCAGAAGATAATACAAAAGTTGGTGAATCCAATTTCACTTTCGATATCATTGTGAATAGTGAGGAAGAAGTTGCTGGTGAAGTTGTAGTTGGTGAAGATCCTCTAACACAAAAGCCTAAAAAACATAATTTGAGGAGTAAGGGACCGGTAGCTAAGTTGGAAGTTGAAAATCAGAGAAAGATATTTACGAGGAGAATGATACCTCCAAATGATCCATCTCAGAATCCACAATCCAAGTTTGAATGTGCCCGACCTTCCAAGAGCGCTTCAAGGAATGTTAAAAGCAAGTCTAACACACCTGAAGTGCCAAATTAAACCTCCCCACCAACTTCTACAACTCAGATTGCCAAAGAAGAAAATGTGGCATGCAATGTCAAATACAATAACATTGACGATATGATGAAGAATTCATCCAACATATCTATTAATGAAGTAGCTATGTTGGTAGGGAAACAAGAATTGATCATAATTTTTTTTGCATCTATGCCTCTATTGGATAAAGCATCTATCACTTCAAAGAATTCATCGAGTAAGCCTAAAACCACCCCTAATTACCTTGAATCTATTGTTAATGCTGCAAATGTAAATTGAAAATCCTCATGTCCTCCATTTTTTTTACTAACATATGAGATTTAAAAATACAATGTCCATAAACATCTTATTGACTCTAGTGCATCTACGAATGTAATGCCTTTATCAGTTGCTAAAAATATCAACACTAAACTTGAAAATCCAGATGCTAGGATAATACAACTTGATAGGTCACAAGTACAAGTAATTGGTGAACTGAACAATGTTTTAATCAAATTGTCTTTTGATGATAGAGTTCACCATTTCATTGACATAGTCATTGTGGACATCTCAGAGGCTTATGGTTTATTGTTTAGTAGGGATTAGTCAAGTAAGTTACATGGCTACTTTGTAACATACTAGTCCCACATATGGCTTCCTTACAAAGGGAAAAACAATCAAATATGGATAAATAGTGAGCCTTTAATGAAATATATTGTCACAAAATTGGAATCACATAGCGAGCTTATAAGCGTAGATAACAAAATAATAGGAAATTGCTTTCTTAAATTTGTCATTGGATGTTATCTTGTGTTGGGTAGGGTCCCCCCTAGGTCAAAGTTTTGTAAAGATGTCACATTTTGAGTAGAGTGTGCTTCACGTAGTGTTTTAGGAGTCATAGGGGCTTTAGGGTGGGTTAAAGCCCTTTTTTTTGTAAAAGGACAAGATGTAGGTTTTGAGCTCCACGCATGGTTTTCAGACCATGGTATTGTTAAAAAAAAAGGATATATAAAGGGTTGTCTTAGTAAGTCAAAGGAAACAATGACAATGATGGATATGTTTTGATGTTTTGAGTTTGTAGTTGTCATATCTTTATGTGTTAGAGCGAAGGGGAAGGCTCTTGTGGCTGTGTGTGCATGGTAAGAAGGATTGTAATTGTGAATATCTGAACATAATAAAGAAGATTTTGAAGGTAGATATGTGTACTTACATTTTGTACTTTACTTTATGCAATTATTGTTTACTTTTGTGCTGCAAAATTATTATATGAATTCTATTACAGTTAAGGTCCATCGATTTATGGACAATAAATAGAGTTTTAGATCTGCAAAGTAGTATTATTATATGAATAGATCAGGTTAAGTAAGATCAAGTAGCATAGTAATATATTTGTAGGTGAGGAAGACTAATTCAAGATCCACATTCCATAATCCTTCTGGGTGCAGAAACCTAGTTCCAGCATCCCTCAATATCGCCTTGGGTGAGATTGCGGTCTGCGCGAGAAGATCGTTGTCGAAAGGGCCAATGTTAAAGGGTTTTTTTTGGTTAGCATAGCTAACTATGAACTTGGTTCTAATTCCATCAAGCCAACAAATGGTCCTGAGACATGCAACAGAACATTCAGCTCACACTTAAGAAAAAAATCACCAGTCGAAATCTCAATGAGAAAAGTGTTCGAATGTGGAGCGGGTTGCCATATTTATAACCTTTTTGAAATTTAAACTCCATGACACCCTTTAGATCCACCTCATAAATGTGAATTTGGTTGTAGATTGAATAATAATTTCTTAGACGAGGTATATGATTCCTCATTATTTCTACAGTGCCAACACCTGTCATTGGGCCAAGGTCTGCAAGGAAGCAAACTGTTGGCGCGAGCGTGTAAAATAAGAAGTAGCCACATGAGCCTCTAGTTTGGAAATCACCAAGAAAAATCACTAAGGAGCAGAGAAATAAGGAGAGGTTGGATAAGCAAAAGCAATCGATGGGGCCCCAAGATTCAAATGTGGAAGAAGTGGTCGAAGTAGAAGATATCGATGCAGAAGATGTGGAACCAATCTCCAGGTTTCCACCTTATATGCCGCCATGAAAGCTGACCTCAAAGGTTACCAGGGACCCAGATTCTATCAAATTCAAAGTATTTACATCACTGTTACCGAATGAGGTGTCGATTGAGGGAGAGTTGTTGGTAAAGGTTCCACAATTGCGCATGGAGGACTGGGATCTTAACAATTGGAGTAACTATCCCCAGTTTGAGCCTAGCAATTACTTGCAATCAATTTACTATGAAGAAGTTGGAGTAGTAATGGTCAAACCACTACCGTGGGTATCAAGAATTCAATGAGCTAAGCTGTTGAATATGTTATATATTGTGCACTTCTAACGTAGAAATATCAACACAATCTGTGTGCGCCAACTATTATTGTTGGTGCAGGATGGATGTCTATGGATGAGGACAAAGATCCCCATTGATGATATGTTGATTAGAAAAATAATTATGCTTCCCTACCAAGGAGAAAACCCCACCAACACATTTGTTGAAAAATATTAGGAGAAACAACTGGCTGAGAAGATGAAGAAGGATTATGATCTTATCAAGAAATATAGAGGATTTTTTGATAGCTCCATTAATGATCAGGATGTGCATTTTTTCGCGTAAATTTTGGTTGGGATTACAATGAGGAAGTGTCGGGCAGATGAGGTACCCACACTGGTCCTATGATTGGCTGTGCTATGCAGCAATGGCATCTAGTTTAACTGGGAAGGATATTTGTGCCAAGAATTTTTGGATGACTATCGGGAGGCACAAGAAGAGGGAAAGAAATCCCACTACGTGTGGTTCTTGGTCTTGATAGCATTGAAAACATCAATAATGCTAGAGGAGTTACAGTTCCCCACTATGGATCATGACGTCTACGAGGCTGCGAGGTATAATGCATTGTTATGAGCTTCCAAGGAGCTGACCCGTGGTACAGAGAAAAAAATGTTCTGGGTCTTGTGCACTGTGAATAGCCAGAGGCCGAGGATGTCACCAGTTTTATTTGAATAATAGAGATAGATTACAGACTTCAAGGTGAACTTTAACCATGCACACATTCACGCCAAGAAGGACTTGGAGGGTGTATGTTAGGAGCTGCCATACTTGGTCACTAATGATGACATCGTGCAAGTGCTGAGCAACTGACCAAGTGATTAGCTAACTCCACCCATGAAAGGAGCAGAGCTAGAACAAACAGGTACCAGTCGAAAAGCAAAAGATATTTAAGGTGCGTGGACTAAGGAAACAAATCAAGAAGGGAAACAAGAAGGTGACTAAGAAAGTCACAATCGAGCTAGAGAAGGACATTGCATCAAAGATAGAGTGTGAAGCCAAGCAGGAGGAACATGTCACCAAAGGCAATGATCAGGGTGGTGCAAGGCCTTTTTTTGACACTAAGGAGGTAGATTACCTATTCATAGTTAAAAGGTGGAAACCAAGGGTTAGAGGTGTGTAGAAGAAGCACAAGTCAGACAAATCCACTAGCGCAGAACTGATGGTCCTCACTTAGGGGGACATCAATGAGATTAGAGACACAGTCTGAGCTATGATGGAAGACATTTGGGGGAACATTGAAGACAAATATAAAGTAGTTTTGACAAAGGTCCAATAGGGCCTCAAGAAGCTGCAGGTTCAGGAAAGTGAGGTTCAAGCATGTGTGGTTCAAGCGAGTGTGGTTCAAGCGAGCGTGACACCATCACACACCACTGCAGGCAGTACATAGGAAATAATCACACCTGAGCTCTACCAGGAGACACTATACATTTTGAGATTGTCGTATATCAGGAGCGTGTACAACACAAGAAAACTTTGAGTATCAATCTTGCGGTGCTCCCCATTTAGACCTTACATGAGTTACATCAAGGATTCACCGATGGAATAAAGGTATGGGAGAAACAAGCTCTATTGGTAATTAAAGAAGTTAAAAAAGACAACTGATAGATGTTTGTGGACAAGAATTATGCTGTCAAGGATCAATATGAGGTAGCTACACACAAGAAATAGCTATAAGAGGCCATCACCAAAATTTGTAGCGAGCTAGAGAAGTTCTGAATCCAGATAGAGGTAACACCAGAAGAGAAGCTTCAGAAGCTTATGACAACAATAAAAGAATCAAAGGTAGAAGTTGATAAAGTAAAATTCAAGCTGTAAATGCACATCACGGATTTACAGATGAGGCTGCAACCGGCAACGCCACCAGAGGTTCATGAGTAATGCGAAGCAGATATCAATGCTGCTATGGAGAATATAGCTACTACAGTGAAGGACTATAGCCAAATCTTCGAAGACACTATGGAGATATGGGTATCGATGTAGGAGGACTCACATGTACATAAGTTACAGGCATAGATCCACGACAAGCAACAACAATTTGATGAAATGAAAGTGACCATAGCACCTGCGTAATGGTCTTCCCATCTCCAAGGGGGAAAGCTTTTGGAGGGACAGATAGATGAGCTATGACAAAAGGAGTAGCTTATTCCAGCGTGGATGTAACCATGGACCGATGAAGCCATTCAACTCTCACAGGTAGCGGAGATCAAGGTGAAGATCATAAGGAAGATGTAAAGAACCATCAACCTGACGATGACAGGGTCAATGACAAAGAAGCTGGTAGAGGAAGTATAACAGGCTACCACACAGTGTGCAGAGACCCTTTAACCTTTGAAGGATGCATATGGCAGTCTCAAATTAAAGATTTAGGAAATACTGGCTAAGTGATTCGGGACGAGTCACATTTTGTGTTGGGAGCCCATTGGGTAGGCCCCCCCTAGGTCACATTTTTGTTAAAGTTTTGTAAAGAGCCCACATTTCTACAAGAGAAGTGCACTTCACACAATGTTTTAGGAGTCATAGGGGCTTTAGGGTGGGTCAAAGCCCCTTATTTTGTAAAAGGATGGGATCAATTTGTAGGTTTTGAGCTCTGTCCATGGTTTGCAGACCATGGTATTGTAAGAAAAAATATATATATAAAGGGTTGTCTTAGTAAGTCAAAGGCATCAATGACAATGATGGATATGTTTTGATGTTTTGAGTTTGTAATTGTCATATCTTTCTATGTTAGAGCAAAGGGGAAGGCTCATGCAGATGTGTGCATGGAGACCTTGGTAAGTTTGTAGCTATGTATGCAAGCCCCTACAATTGTGTGCGCAAGGTAAGAAGGATAGTAATTGTGAAGATATGAAGACAATAAAGAAGAGTTAGAAGGAAAATATGTGTTCTTACATTTTATACTTTACTTTATGCAATTACTATTTACTTTTGTGCTACAAAATTAATATATGAATGTTGTTACAGTTAATTACAATTAGGGTCCATTGATTTATTCACAGTAGATAGAGTTTTAGATATGCGAAGTAGTATTTTTGTATGAATAGATCGGGTTAAGTAAGATAACTAGGACATAATAGATCTATAGGTGAGTTAGACTAAGTCAAGATCTACATTCCATAATCCTTCTAGATGAGGAAATCTGGTTCAAACATCCCCCAATATCTCCTCGGGTGAGGCTGTGGCATGCGTGAGCAGATCGTTACTGAAAGGGTCAGTGATAAAGGGTTTTGTTGGTTAGCGCAACTAACTCTTAACCCGGGTCTAACCCCCTCAAGACAACATCTTTCCCTACCAGACCATGAAACATCCAAATGGAACTCATTCCTAGTCCTTTAGCTCATAGTAATTGTATTATGATGGATCTAAGACACATGATGAAGATAGAGCAGGTTGTATCCTAATGGATCCAAATAAAAAAAAATACTGGATCTCTTGCCACTTGGAATTTGAGTGTACTAATAATTTTGCAGAATATAAAGGGCTTATACTTGGGCTAAAGAAATACATTGGCCTTAAGGTAGAGGGCTTACAGGTGATAGGTGATTCATAAATTATCATAAGACAGGTACGAAATACCATTCATTGTATATCACCTAATCTCAAGAATTATCAGCAAGAGGTATGGAGTCTACTTTCTTTTTTCAAAGCTTTTGATATCAAGTCTGTACCAAGAATAAACAATTCCATTGCATATACTTTGGAAAATAAAACTACTAGATTCACTTTACTTAGAGATGGTATTTCAATTGAAATTATTTATTAACCCTCTAAAAAAAAGTATAACACACCTAAAGTGCCAAATAAATCCTTCCCACCAACTTTTACACTTTAGATTGCCTAAGAAGAAAGTGTAGCATGCAATGTCAAATAAAATGTCATTGATGATATGAATAATACTCGAGCCAACATATCTATTTATGAACTAGCTAAGCTGGTAGGCCAACAAGAGTTTATCATAATAAGTTTTGCATCCATGCCTTTGTTAGATAAAGAAGCTGTCGCTTCAAAGACTTCATCTAGTAAGCCTAAAACCCCCCCTAATTACCTTAAAATATGTTGCTAATGTTGCAAATGTAATTTCAAAATGCTCTTGTCCTCTATATTTATAACATTTGATTATTTTAATTATAATGTCCATAACCATCTTGTTATTCTGGTGCATCTACGAATGTAATGCCTTTATTAGTTTCTAAAATGATCAATGCGAAACTTGAAAAGAAATATGTTAGGATCATACAACTTGATAGGTAAAAAGTACAAGTAATTTTTGAACTAAACAATGTTTTAATCCAATTGTCTTCTTATGATAGAGTTCACCAGTTCATTGACATGGTTGTTGTGGATGTCCCAAAGGATTATGGTTTATTGTTAAGTAGGGATTGGTTGAGTAAGCTACAAGGCTACTTTGAAACAGACTAATCTCACTTATGGCTTCCTTACACAGGAAAAACAATCAAATTTGGGTAAATAGTGAGCCTTTAATGAGATATAGTATTAAAAAATTGGAAGCACATAATGAGCCTATAAGCGTAGCTCCATAAATACTGAGAAATTATTTTCTTGATTATGATATTGGATGTTATCTTGCCTCGCCATCTCTCGTACAATCAAATATCTAGTAGGAACTCCTTCCTAGTTCTCCAGCTAATGGTAATGACACTTGTACCATAGATGTAAATACTTTTAGTTTAGAGACGAACCATGTTGCTACTAATCTTTGGAAATTGTACTATGATGGATCTAAGGTACATGATGGAGTCGAAGCAGGTCATATCCTAATTGATAACCATAGAGAAACAAATACTTTATCTCTTGCTTCTTGGAATTCGAGTGTACCAATAACATTGCAGAATATGAAGGGATTATACTTGGGTTAAAGAAAGCTATTGGTCTTAAGGTAGAGGGATTAAAGGTGATAGGCTATTAATAAATTATCATGAGATAGGTATGAAATACCATCCATTATATATCACCTAATATCAAGAATTATGAGTAAGAGGTATGGATATCAAGTTTGTACCAATGATAATCAATGCCATTGCAAATTATTTCGAAAATGTAACCGTGGGGTTCACTTTTCTTAGAGATGGGATTTCAATTGAAATTATTTAGAAACCCTCTATTTGAGATAATGTGACTTTTTTTTACGTATATTTAATGATTATCAACAAATCCTTGATTTTATGGAAAATGTGGACATATCCAAGGACATGACTATTGACAAAGATGTGCATGAGAGATATTTATAAGAAGCAGCCCAAGTGCACCAAGGAAACCCAATGCTTAAAGGATTAGTTTCATTGGAAAACCTCTTTGATCTACAAAATTATTTAAAAGTACTTCCAAATAAAAAACCCAAATCTCAATTTTATCATCTCAACTAATCAACCTAGGGACATCTGAAGATCCTAAATATGTCAATCTCGACATGTGTTGTTCACTGCGATAATGACATATGTTCATCCATTTGTTTAAACAATACCAAGACATGTTTACATGGACTTGTGAATATTTAAAGACTTATGACACTAGTATCATCTAGCACGTAATTCTGATAAAGGAAGGGGCCAATCTGTTTCAATAAACTTAGAAAAATACATCCCACACTTGAGCCATTGATACAAAAGGAGTTAAAAAATTTGTTGGATGCCCTCATAATATGCAAAATCTGACATTCAACATGGGTTTCAATCCTCATCCCAGTAAGAAATAAGTGCAATGAGATCAGACTATGTGTAGATTTACGAAAATCTCAACCGAGCATCTGATAAGGATAACTACATTGTGCCTTCTATGGAACAAATATTACATATGGTTTCTAGAGAAGAAATGTTCTCATTACTAGACATATTTTCAGGATACAATGAAGTGCTCATAGTGGAACCTGACATACTTAAGACCACCTTCAGAACTAAATGGGCTACATTTTCATTCAAGGGAATGCCTTTTGGGTTGACCAATGTAAGAGAAATGTTTCAATGACCAATGGATATCACATTTCGAGGACTACTTGGTCAAAGTGTAGTGGTATATCTTGATGGCCTAACATTTTTTTCTAATCAAAGATCCAACTAGATGCATCATTTGAAATAAATCTTCGAAAGATGCAAGAAGTATGACATATATTTAAATACGAAGAAAATAACCTTTGCAGTGTCTGAGGGAATCTTCTAGGGAACATCATAGCAAAAATCAACATTAAAGCAAACTCAAAATGGGTTAAAACTATTGCTCAAGTTCCATATACCATATATAAGAAAGAAATGGGGTCCTTACTTAGGAAGATAATTTTCCTTAGGAAATTTATTTCAGACTATGCACAAATTGTGAAAGCTTTATAGGAGATGATCAAGAAGGATGCAACATACAAATGGGATCCAATGGAGAAATGTTATTTTTCTCAAATAAAACAAGCCATAACTGAGGCACTAACATTGTACAAACTAGATTTTGAGAAGGACTTCTTCCTGTATACTTTTTCTTTAGAATCTTTGATTGCAACGATGTTAACTCGGAAGGATAATAAAGAAAATGAATGGCCAAATTCATTCATAAGTGCTAGGTTACAAGGATCAGAGTTGAAATACCCCGCTATGAAAAATAAATCCTATGCATTATATAAAGCAGTAAAACATTTCAAGCCTTGTATTCTTAGGAGTCATGTGATAGTTTTCATTCCCCATCCAGTAGTCCAACCATTATTTTTACAATAAGAGCTAGGATTATGAAGAGTGAACTGGATGACGTGATTACAGAAGTATGATTTAGAGTTTTTAAAAGTTCACACTATTAAGGGCCATGGTCTTTGTCAACTCTCTGTGGATGCAGCTAGTTCACAGGATGAAGATACATTCAATTGGGAGCAAGAGGTTGAGATGTACAATTTCAACTATGTTGCTCCATTAAATACACCATCGTCGAGATACACAAAAATATGGAAATATATTGAACAAGTCACCCTACCTTCTATTCTTTTAGCAAAACAAAGAGGGATATCTAGCTAAAGGCACTGTCATACCAACTGGTTCATTGTGTACTCTTTTAGAAACATCATAACAATATCTTATTAAAATTCTTAGAATCACTAGATAAAATAGGTTTTGAAATATTTGCAAGATGGACTAGCTGGTGGACATTATGCAGGGGAGACCACTGCACATAAAGTTATGTGAGTTGTATATTACTAGTTGACATGATTCAAATATGCACATGCTTATGCTCGCAAGTGTCCCATCTATTAGAAATGTGTTGGTCGAGAGAAAAGGTAAGTCGCCCTGCTGCAACCAATATTAGTTGAAAAACCCTTTTAACAATGGGGATTAGATGTTATTGGAGAGATTTTCCCCACTTGTCAAAACAAAATCAATATATTTTGATTGCCACAAAATATTATACTTGATGCGTACAAGCCATTCTACTTAGGAAGTGGAAGACTAGGACGTCATCCATTTTATTTATCAGAATTTTATCACTAGGTTCGATATTCCTACTTCACTTGTATTTGAGAATGCAACACACTTTTCATCATTAAAGTTATATGATTTTGCAGTAGATAATATCATTGTTTTGAAATATTCATCAAATTACTACCCTCAAGGAAACAATTTTGTAGAATCAACAAATAATAATTTAATTTGAATCAAAATAAAACTATATTATAAATGAACAAATTAATTGGCACAATGCTTTACGAATGCTCTATGGGTCGATTGAGTAAGTCCAAGACCTTCCCTAGGAACATCCCCCTACTTCCTTGTCTATGGTAAAGAGACAATCTTAACCCCCCCCCGCAATATATACCTCCCAATTTTATAGATATCCCAAGAGTCTTTAGGTAGACCATGTCCAACCATTCAAAGTAGGATTTACAATATTCTCAAGTTGGAGGAGGAAACGAAAAAAAACAAAGTAAATATTGTTGTCCATCAGAAGCATATTAAACATTGGTTTGATAAGAATTTTATTGAAATGTGGCAACAAGAATATTCCAATTTTAAGTTGTCCTTGAATTAAAATTCGAATTTAGTCTCACCAGCTGCTTGAAAAATAATTAACTTATTCATCTTGAGTTAATTAGTTGGAGAAATTCAAGCTAGAAGTATTTATGAATTCATGCAACCGTTATCCCTTAAATTAAGGAGATTATCCCTTAATTAAGGAGATAAGGATGAGTTATATTTGAGTTGTAATTAGTTAGCTCAGTTTACTAAGTTAAGTCCAGTTAAATTAGTTCCAAACTGTTTGAGGAATTAATTGTGAGTTCAGTCAGTTAATGCATGCATGCATCCAACTAGTGTACTTCAGATAATTGAAGATTCTCTCATCAGTAACTCATGCATGTCTATTCAGAGAAAGACCCAATTGAGATTAAAGATAGGGACAATGTACTATCAGTTGCATGAGTTTTCCTATAAACAAAACTCATTCATGCAGAAGGAATTTATTCCTTGAGTATTGCATAGTTTTATAGGCTATGAGATCAATGTGAGTGATCAGTGTTACACTTGGTAACAAAGGGATCACCCAGGAGAAATAGTGCAAGGAAATAGGAGCTTGGAGGGTAGAGGGGAAGGCAAATGAGCAGTCTATTTTTTCTGTGAACATCTGTGAGGGATTGTACTGAGACCTGGCTAGTTGTGAGAGCTAAAGCTTTGTGTAATCCTAATATATTTCCACTTGTATGTTAATACAAATAGCGTGGTTTTTAGCTGAGGCTTTCCCCAGAGTATTCTTTTGTGTTTCATGTGCATTGATTCTTCTTCTGGTTATATGTGTTCCACTTGATCTTGCTCAAAAACTATTAAGCTTCCGCAAGTTTGATTGTAGAAGTAGATTAAAGTATTTTTCTTTAGTTATATTGCATTATCAGGTTGATCTACAGTCAGAATTTCTACATGGTATCAGAGCAAAGGTTTTCAAATATGTGAATAGTATACTGAGAAGAAAATTTGAAGTTTGAAGTTTGGGGTTACAGGTACAAAATGAATTCATCTCATACTTCAGGTTGGTCAATGGCATTCTGTGGCTTGAGACTCGAGTATGCCTTGGAAGGAAACTCGAATTACATAGCATGGAAAGATAGAATAGAAACTGTATTAGAAGACAATGGCTTAAAGGATTTCATTGATCAAGAAATCCCAAAGCCAACTGCAGCTAATGCACATGGTGTCATTGATGGTGGGTTGTGTTTGGTATCTTGATAGTGGAGAGTCGTTCCACATCATCGCGATAAAATTTTATTCAGTACCTTGGAGGAGAAAGACCTCAAGTTGCACATAGATATGGGTGATGACGAAAAGTACAGTGTTTCAGGAATGGGCACGGTTGCTTTTCAAAGGGAGGAAGGAGCTCCTCACACCTTGACAGATGTGAAGTATGTGCTTGGATTGAAGAAGAACTTGGTATCAGTCGTGATGTTGAAGGACAAAGGCTACGATGTTGTCTTCAGTAAAGGAAAGGCATTCCTAAGACACATAGCTACGGGTTAGACCAACAGGATTGGGAATCTCTATAAACTAGAGGTAGATGATTGTGCAACATTGAGTTCGAAAGTAGAATTGGTGCAAATCCAAGACATTGGCAAGTTATGGCATAGGTGGTTGGGCCATTTGCATCATGGGGCCTTGAAGATAATGCATCAGATATCTGTAGGACTTCCCAAAGGTAAACTTGAGCAAGTTGACACATGCAAAGGTTGTACCTTGGGAAAGTATGCCAAGTCTTCCTTTCATGATCGAGACAATCGAGCAGAAGTAATCTTAGAACGAGTTCATACTGATTTCTATGGACCATTCTTGATGGCATCCACAACGAAGCAAAGGTATTATGTGATTTTCATTGATCATTATAATTGTAAATGCTGGATTATTTATGCAGAATAAGGACCAAACCTTCTCAAAGTTTTCTGAGTTCAAAGCTTTGGTCGAGAAAGAATCAAGGAAGAAGATCAAGGGCTTGAGAAATGAAAACGATGGATAATATGTATCTTAAGAATTTAAGGACTTCTGTGTAGTAGAAGGATTTAAACAAGGGTTGATGACATCTCATAATCCACAACAAAATGGGGTGGCCGAGAGGAAGAATAAAACTATTGTAGGGGCAGCACAGGTGATGTTGCATGACCACAACCTACCACTTCATTTGTGGGTTGAGGCATGCAACACAATGGTCTATTTATAGAATAGAAGTGCACATCGCATAATTGGGATGAAGACACTAGAGGAAGCTTTCTCCAGTAAGAGACCTAATGTGGGTCACTTTAGGATCTTTGGCTCATCGGTATATTGCCATGTGACAAAGGATGCACGGAATAATATTGAGCCAACAGTCGAGTTGGGGATATTTTTGGGGTACACTAATACACCCCACAACTATCGGGTGTACTTTCCTACCAGTTGGAGGACAGTGGTTTGTAGAGATCTCAAGTTTGATGAGTATAAGGCCATGCAAGTTTCCCTTGAGAGGGAGATTTGACTAGAGGCTATGGAGGAACTATTGGTTCCTAAGGAGGAGGAGCCTTAGACTGATGCGGAGCAGCCCCATGCAGAGGATCCAAGAGTGGAGACATCCACTCAAGCAGAGTCTTCCAGTGATGGACATAAGTGCACAAGAGAAGCTAACAGATTGTTGTAAGATGAACTATCTTCTCAGCGTAGACAGAGGAGGTCACCTAAGAGGTGCACTGCATACATGGCCCTTGTTGCGGAATGTGTTGAGACTAAGCCATCTTCCTTTGAGGAAGAAGTGCAGCAGCCTATTTGGGTTGATGCTATGGTGGAGTATGACTCCATAGTTCATAATAGTGTTTGGGATGTGGTTCCAAGATCAGAGAACAAGTCAGTTGTGAGTTCCCATTGGATTTACAAGGTAAAACAAGCTACTGATGGTAGTGTGGAGAAGCATAAAGAAAGATTTATTGCTCGTGGTTTCTTACAGGTCAAGGGGATTGACTATGATGAGACGTTTTCTCTTGTCACAAGGTACTCATCTATCAGATCGATGTTGGCACTATCAGCATAGATGGGTTGGAAGCTCCATCAGATGGCTGTGAAGACTACATTCCTTAAAGGCAATATTTAGGAAGAGGTGTACATAGAGCAACCAGAAGGTTCTGAGACCTTCAATCACAAGTCTCATGTGTGCCGATTCAAGAGAGATTTGTACGGGATGAAGCGAGCACCTCGTGCTTGGTACACTAGGATAGACAACTACTTCACTAGGTTGGGCTTCACAAAGAGTGAAGCGGATGCGAACCTATACCACATCATGGTGAAAGGTAAGTAGTTAATCATTTTACTTTATGTTGATGATCTCATTTTGACAGGTGACGATCAGTTGATCATGTCTTGCAAGGAGGACCTTGCAAGAGAATTCTAGATGAAAGACATAGGTCTCATGCATTACTTCCTTAGCATGGAAGTGTGGCAGAAGGATGAGGAGTTGTTTGTGTCTCAAGGAAAGTATGCCAACGAGATACTCAAGAGATTCCACATGGAGAAGTGCAAGCCCATGTAGACTCCTTTAGCAGGGAACCGGAGGAAGGAGGATGCTACTTCAGGAGAAGTAGTAGAGGCTACTGTGTATAGGCAACTAGTGGGTTCAGTGATGTACTTAGTGAACACACGACCAAATTTGTGCTATGCTGTGAACTAGCTAAGTCAAGCTATGGTTCAACCTACTAAGATGTTTTGGAAGGCGACAAAGCATGTATTGAGATACCTCAGAGGCACATCTAAATATGGATTATGGTACAGATGGATAGAGGGAGTGAAGCTACAGGGCTTCACTTATGCAGATTGGGTAGGGAGTCCATCAAATCGGAAGAGCACATGAGGAGGAATTTTTAACCTTAGGTTAGCTACAGTTTCTTGGTACAACAGGAAACAGAGGTCGGTTTCACTTAGCTCGGCAAAGGTTGAATACATGGCTGTAAGTTAGGCAGCATGTGAGGCCATCTAGATGCAGAAAATTCTAGTTGGTTTGTTTGATTAGAGGATGGATCCAACTGTGATCTATTGTGATAATTAGATTTGTATCAAACTCTCTGAGAATCCAGTATTTCATGATAGGTCCAAGCACATCAACATCTGGTATCATCGCCTTAGAGACTATGTAGTGAAGAGGATCATGTTGTTGTAGTATATTTCGACCTAGGAGCAATATGTTGGCATTTTGACAAAGGCATTGTGAAAGTGTAAATTCAAGTTCCATAGAGACAGGATCAGGGTGGCAGATAATCCCTTTCTTGTTGAGAGGGAGCATTGAAATGTGGCAACAAGAATATTCCACTTTTAATTTATCCTTGAATTAAAATTGAGAATTAAAATTCGAATTTATTCTCACCAGCTGCTTGAAAAATAATTAAACAATTCATATTGAGTTAATTAGTTGGAGAAATTCAAGCTAGAAGTATTTCTAAAGTCATGCAACAATTATCCCTTAAATTAAGGAGATTATCCCTTAATTAAGGAGATAAGGATGAGTTATATTTGAGTTGTAATTAGTTAGCTCAGTTTACTGAGTTAAGTCTAGTTAAATTAGTTCCAAACTGCTTGAGGAACTCATTGTGAGTTCAATCAGTTAATGCATGCATGCATCCAACTAGTGTACTCTAGATAACTGAAGATTCTCTCATCAGTAACTCATGCATGTCTATTCAGAGAAAGACCCAGTTGAGAAAAAAAGCAGGGACAATGTACTATCAGTTGCATGAGTTTTCCTATAAACAAAACTCATGCATATAGAAGGAATTCATTCCTTGAGTATTGTGCAATTTTATGGGGTTTGAGATCAATGTGAGTGATTAGGGTTACACTTGGTAATAGATGGATCACCCAAGAGAAGCAACATAAGAAATAAGAGCTTGGAGGGTAGAGGAGAAGGCATATGAGCAGCCTATTTTATCTGTGAGCATCTGTGAGGGATTGTACTGAGAGCTAGCTAGCTGTGAGAGCTAAAGCTTTGTGTAATCCTGATATATTTCCACTTGTGTGGGGTTTTTAGTTGAAGCTTTCCTCAGAGTATTCTTTTGTGTTTCATGTGCATTTATTTTTCTTCTGGTTATCTGTGTTCAGCTTGATCTTGGTCAAATCTATTAAGCTTCCACAAGTTTGATTGTAGAAGTAGATTAAAGTATTTTGCTTTAGTTATACTGCATTATCAGGTTGATCTACAAACATAATTTATAGAAATTCCACAGTGAATAATGAATTTAGTGTGAGAGTTATAGTCCTGAAGTTGGATAAATCCCGTGGGGACAAAGGAAAACACAGTAACTTCCAATCCTCGTGTATTGCTCCATACATGGCACATGAGAAGCTTGGCCCAAACACTTATCGTTTGAAATCTCTATACGAGAAGACTAACCCTCTTCCCATGAATGACAAAAACTTAAAGCTTTATTTTCAATAGCAGCCTTGGGATGTGTCTTTTTTGGCTCAATGATAAAGGTGGTGAGAGTTTGAAATGGAAGTATGAGAACTTGGCAACTCTTGGTAGAATGTAGATCTCCTTCTTTTATTTCTTCCTAAATATCGTAAAAGGTCAATGATGCCTAGATGAAAAATACAATTCACTCTGAATGGAAAGCTTTAGTAGATCTATGATACTTGCATCTATTATAGGATATTCATTTCTAAAATCAATGTTTGTATTCATTGGTTTTTAAAGATGTCGACCCAACCAAGTAGAGAAGGGAAATAATAAAATTTAAGAGATAAAAACAATTTAAGAGAATATATAAGTCCTTGTAAAACAAGGAACAAACTCTCTTTCCTGTATAATAAGTCAGGATCCCTCTTTTGCCTTGGAATAAATTCCAATAAAATTCCAATGTAAATAAATGAAAATAAAATAAAGGGTGAAATAAGAGAAATGATTCGCTGAGGAATTGAACAAAACTGCTGACAATGAAGCAATGTTTGTGATTCCTTGAAGTGACTATGTCGAGGTACTGAATAGGCTTGTTGGTAGTACAACAACACTTTGGGTTAGTACTAAAACTATGAACATCTTAACTCATGGATACATACTATCCTTCTTCCTAATTAAAATAATTGGAGTCTAACTAGTTTTATGAAATGTGTTTGAGTTGATGAGAGAAATAAAGGAGACTGCATATATAACTCAACTAAGTAGTGAAACTAAGGTGACTTATAAGATGAAACAATACTTTTTGAGGACTAGTATTCAAACTTAAGCAAGGCCTAAATAAAGAAGTTGAGGTCCTGCCAATGAATAGCCAAGTTTTGTAGTTGATACAACACCCTCCAAAGTTTTCGACTCCATCCAATTTTGGAGCCCCTATCAACCTTGTTAAAGATCATGTTCTACATTTATCTTAGTCATTGAAATCTTCATGAGATTTTTGAATTTTTCCTAAGTGATTCAAGACAACAAAAACTTGAATAAATAAATTGTGAAGTAAGGGCACACTTCTTGTTCACAAGATTAGAGAACTATTCCTTCTAAGCATGCCTACTCTTGGAAATACTTGTGCACCTCTTCTCCCTAGTGCAAGCACACTTCATAAAGACAATGTTGTTGCAAGAACTTGGGTTAGGCACACTTCAAAAGCCTGCTTAGCTTACATGCGTGGGAAAATTATATATACCACTTTCCCCTAATTGTGCATTTCATATTTCTTTGCTTCTGATTGGAGCTCTGTTTGTGTTCTAAGCACAAAGCATATCTCTCTCCTCCCACTTTGTGGATGCACCATGCACTCACTCTGGGTAAGTCATTTCTCACACAATATTTTCACAATGGTTTTCCTGTCGATTCATTTCCTCGTGTTTTTCCATGTGTCTATTTGTATTCTAGGAATTTTCACATTCTTTACAATATATATATATATATATATATATCTGGATGGAAATTTTCATTTTGTTTCTGCACTCTCACTACCATTCCCTACACTTAGTCAAATTTTGGGTTTCCTCGTCGCATCCTATCTAACCCTTTGTCGAAAGCCTAAGCAACATAGAACCCTATCCTATACCCTCACTCCTATGTGTTACGGATGTGCCCTTTTTACACTATGATATGAGTTAACACACCAAGGCTAGATAAACCCTTAGTAGACAGGCCTTTTCCCCTAGCTAGTGCACTGAGTGATAAGCCTTTCTCCTCACTAACACTAGCACATCTCAAAACCCCAGTGATATTTACATTGTCACTACAAACCATGCCGACGATGAACATATGTTATACAACCCTGTGTCAGCATAGTGCATGCTTCTAGTCCCAAAATGACTAACCCTTACACCTACAAAATGTGGCTGCACCTATCATGTGTGCTTTCAC
The DNA here is from genome assembly GCA_000404065.3 of Pinus taeda. Lineage (NCBI taxonomy): Eukaryota > Viridiplantae > Streptophyta > Pinopsida > Pinales > Pinaceae > Pinus > Pinus taeda. Next base: position 47,490 of record APFE031622729.1, read on the forward strand.
CCTAGTTCTAGCACGTTGTGCACTTCTAGTCTCTAGTTGACCAAGCCTTTGTCTCCAGACTATGCACTCACACCAAGATTAGCACATATTTTCCCATAGTGATAATTGCACATAGAAAACAAAGAAAAAGTAGGTATTTTGTTGATTTGATCTTATATATTTTAACATGAATGATTTCAATTTCTAGTTACCAAATGTCTTCAACATATTAGTATGTCATCCTCTATCGAAATCATGGCTCCTATTATGAGGAAATGACCTATAAGAGAGACAATTGAAAGTAGTATTGAAGGAATTATGAATAGTCTGAAACATAAAGTACCAATCTTGAAGGACAAAACATGTTTCATAGACAAGTCTATTACCTTGCCTTGGCAAATGATATTTAAGGAATTTTCCAAGAAATAAATCACATAAGATGTAGAAGAAAGAGGTATACATCAATGTTAAAAATTCTAGATTACATACAGTTGCTTGCCATTATCTAATGCTTCCTTGTGTAGAGACCATAGGATGGATATTGCAACACATTGACCCTAAAAGCATGACCATCAAAAGTGGAAAGGGAGAAGTACTTGCCACATATCAAATCTCATGACCTTCATATGTACTATAAGCTTCCAAATCCTAAAGAATATATCAATTCAATATTTTTTGCTAGTTTTGGACAATCTACAAAGGATATTATCAAAACTTGGTGGCAAGAGTCGAGATTTGTTTTCCAAAATCCTAATGGTATTTACAGAACCAAGGCATTGAATAAAGTGTATCAATATTGATGGCCATGTGTTGCAGGCTATATGGACGTGAGAACATAAAATTATTTGAAGAAAAATGGATCTTCATGGTCCACCCTTGCACTACAAAAAGGCACAATTTTCAATTGGTTTGACCTCATAGCTCAACAATGATAGAAGTGTACTCAAAAGGCAAAGATTAATGTGGCACAAGGAGAGCAACCAGATTTTTATATGTCCTCATATTTGTTAGATGGTATATGTGCTAAGAACGAATTTCCATGGTTAGAATGGAAGTGGACTTATACTAAAGAAATACCTCCAGTCCTGATATACTGCAAGATACTGCCAAATACTAGTTACAGGGGAATGTATGCAAAAGTAACTGAACTCTTCATCTCAATATTGTATCAAATTTTGTTTTGAATTGAGGCACCTTGCATGAACGATAAGGCAAGGGAGTATATAGTTGATATTACCAAATGGCTTGTATCACCTCAGGGAACTTTCATCAGAGTATTCAAAGCATACAAAAGTCCACATCTTTTGTCGTTGTTTGTGATAGATAAGTTTTTCATGCAAGAGATCAGTTACCAGCATTATATAGGATTGTCTAGATCATTACATAAGTCAAAGAAGTATCCACGACCCATATTCCCTCTGAAAATAGGGTCATACAACCTAAAGATCTTGAAGGCAATAGAGGAATAAATCACAGAACAAGAGCACCTTAGGTTCAGAGAAATGGGATATTATCGGTGCGATCCTAGGAAAATATGCATGCAACACTATGAAAAGCTGATATATGAATGGAAATATACCTCAGTCTCTTGGGTGGAAGAAGAGAAAATCAACAACCATTATAACTATTTTAGAGAAAATGGAACAAGTGGAGAAGTAGGTCATTCTAATACAGCAAATGTTCTAGACAAGCTGGAAGAAGGGAACCAAGAGGACATGGAAATTCAGGTGAATATCCAGTTAGAGAGAAAGTAGGAATATGAAGTTAAACAAGAAATAAGTAAAAAGTAAAAAGCAGATAAAGATACTAAAGGGGAAGTTGAAGAGGAAAATAGAAAGAAAGAATGGGAAGAAACAAGAAGAAGATGAAAGAAAAAGGAGTAAGAAAAGTAGGAACAAGAGGCCATGCATAAAAGAAAATAGGAATTGAGGAAAAAGAAAGAGGAGGAAGCTATGAAGAAATAATAAGAGGAGGCCTTCAAGAAATAGGAGGAGGAAGAACAAAGAAGGTTATAGATTGAGGAAGAGAAGAAGAAGAAATAAGAAGAAGACGAATTGGAGAATAAACTAGAAGAAGAGTTGAGCACTCAAGAGATAGATGATGAGAAAACAAAGGAGAATCAAACAACAGGAACTCAACCAACTATTGTCTCTCTAAATATTCGACCTCCAACTTGTCTAATAGGTGGACATCTTCCTCTCAATGAAATGGGGATCCAATCTCTTGAAGAGGACATAATTTTGGATATCTCTAATTTCACATTTGATCAACTTAAGGAGAAAACCATTCAAGAAAGGAGGAAATAATTGGAAGATACAAAGAAGTGGAATATTAAAAGAAACAAATTGAGAAGATCCTCATTCGAAATTAGAGGGTGTCTTCCACAATTTCCAGCACAAAAGATCTACAATTTTTTATACTTGAGGAACTTAAGCAATTGGATCACATAATGAAGCATATTTATGAAGAGATAATGACGTTGCCTAGGGCAATGGTGCCTTTGTATGAAATCTAAAAGGAGTTTCAAGATAAATTGAATATTGAAAGATTGGCTCACATGGATATAGGTATGATCCATGAATGGGGCACCAAATACCTAAATCCAATAGAAACACTAGCTAGGAAAGAAAGGGTCGAAGTTGAAATGGAAGAAATAGAGATAGCATGTGCAAGCTTATGATTAGCTCAATAAACACATAGCCAACACTATGCATGCCTATATGAGATTTTGTCTCGGATTGGAACCTTTGGTTTGAATGCATAGGATACCTCTAGTAGGGGTGCCCAAAGAATTGAAGCATAGATATTCCATCATAAAATAGCTCAAAGAAGCTTCAAACATCATAAGACATGCATCTATTCAAGATGACTTTAAGGTAACCAAAGAGCCTATTATGCAATTTTTCACCAAGCTAGTCAAGTTTCATATGAAGCTGACTATGTTGTGGAAAAATATACAAGTGGGCTAAAAAAAATATTGCTAGATGATTTAGAGTGATGAGGTACAAATGAGAGCTACCACTAAAGGTTAAAGACATATCAGCATAATACAATGCTTGGTACCAATACATCACAAAGGAGATCCATGTCATAATGTTCGAATTAAAATTTCCTCAAATTTGTACATAAATATGTATATTTTATTTTTGGCTACAATTTTGTGAAAAGGATAAATTTTGTAATTAAAAAATAGAAATAAGTTGATAGGACATGTAGAAGTTGAAATGTCACCAAGAAGTCCAAAGGTCACTTAGAAGTCAAAGATTCGAGGGAGCTCAAGAGTCACATGGAAGGCAAAAAGTCACCTCATTTATTAAATATAGACCCTCATAGCTCAAGAAAAAATAACTTTTAGCCTTGCCTTCTATTGCTAGGATATGAGAGAGAGATTATTCCTTTGAGAAGTAATTTGTGGCTTCCATGTTCCACTATTGGAACAAGTGAAATGTCTTTGTAATGCTCCATCTTAATAATTCTATATAATCATCAAAAGCTCATTGAGCTCGACATTGCTTTCTCGCATGTATAAAAACTTATTGTAAGGCTTTTCTTGTAATGGTTATGGTAGTGTGCTTGTACTTAGATGTATTGAAGGGAATGAACTATTTCATTATGTTTAATACAAATCTCAATGAAAAAGTATGTCCTTATGATTTCATGATCGGGATTGATTGAAAACTATTTTGAAATTAAGTAATGATTCTTTATTACATGTGTCTTTATTACAATAACAATAATATTGTTCTTATAAAGGCTCATGTTATTTATTTTGTTCATGGAAGTAATTTCATGCGCATTATATTTTCACATTTCACAAGGCTAATTTTCTTGCATGTCTGAAAAGTGGTTGTGGTTCCTCTCATATATTGTTGATTTTTTCCAAGGCAAACCATAAACCCAACAAAATGGCAGTCGAGCCATCATTCTAGATGGGATGCCCACTCCAAGTGGTGTAGAGTCTAATTAGGAATTTATACTAGGGAGATCCTCCAATGTTGGCAGAATTTCCCAAGTAGTTAACATAACGATATATCATGAAGTCGTATAAAAAACCCTTCTTCAACATCATGGGGATTCTTGTTCCACTTGTCATCCTTCTAAAATTCCCTACTATCTTCTTAGTCTTGGATTAATTTGATTTCATTAAATGGTTGCATGATTTCTAAAGCCAATCCCTAACTATATTTCCTATCTTTTCATCCAGGTACCTTTATCATTATCATTTGGTCCACTAGAGCCCAATCCCAATGCCTTAGGGAACATTTATTTTCACGCTTAAGTAACATGATTTTGTGACTGTGCCTTAGGTACTTGACTATCTTCTAAGACTTTGAGTCCATAAAGTACTCTTTGATTCTCACACAGAACTTACTTCTTGAAGGAATTTCATTTGTGAGTCTAAAACTTTAGTTCTCAAAAAAGAAGTAAGAGTCTCATGAATTTTTTCTTATGTTTGTGCTATTTTAAATGTGTGATATCATTTTATAATTCTTTGAATATGTGGACCAATAATTTATATGATGAGTCTTGTTCTAGACTCGAAACGTAGACAACTTGAAAATGAAGACTGCGGAATATCCGAATTCAGAATCTCAAAAACCACACCACAAAAATCTGCGAACCATTACAATAATTTGTAATTCTATCTATTTGAATTGGATTCAAACATGGTTCCTCAATATATATATATATATATTATTATATAATATATATATTAATATATATATATATATAATATATAATATATATTTATATATATTTATTATAATATATATATATATATAGATAGATAGATTATTAGAGTATAAATCAATAGAGGATAATCACCTCTTTAAAGACATAAAGGGATTCTAGAAGTAAACCCTACAAGGTTGACCCTCTTTCCCTATTAGGAAAAGACGTCAACATGGCTCCTTGCATAAGAGAGTACTATGTAGCATAAAATAAGGATTTGAACCACAAGCCTTTTTCATGGGAGGAACATTCTTCAATGAAAGAAGACATTTGGAATCTTGGAGCAAAACTAAACCATAACTAAAGCTAGCAGAGGTGTGCTCACTGTTCATAGGGTTTCTAGGTGCCTTTAAAAAATACTTTAATGATTAGGGTTAGTCATAGACATATATAAAAGAAGAATGAAGATAATTTTCGAAATTAGGTGGAGGAAAGAGTATGAGAATAGCCCCCCTGGAACAATGTTTGTTTCAAAACTCATCATGCTCTATCTCTCTCTTTTATGATCCTCATTAGTGTGTAGGGTTGCTAATAGATATTAGTTGTTTTCATCCTCATGTTCATGGATATTTATTCATGTTGGATATTTTTGGGCTTAAGAAGAAGGCTAAGGTTCTATTTTTTGGCCCCCCTAACCTCATGATTTTAATCTAAAACTATGTGAAGGAAATGGTTGCATGTTATTGTTTTTTCTGAAGTTTGTTTTTTGTGATCCTGTTTAATTAATGGTTATATTATGCACCAATTGGGATATATGTTATGTTAGAATGATATATTTTAAGATAAATTAATGTATTGATTCAAATTTGTTAAGAGGATATTGTTGATAACATACATGATTTCTTCTAGTTACTCTTCAAAACCCTCTTATTTGCATTGCTTTTAATTCATAGCCCATTACGTCATCTTATTTTAAAAAGATCCACTTTAATTTTACAAACATGATTGTTATATAGGAATTTAAAATATAGAATTGTACAATTATTAGGGACTTCCCCCTTAGTTGTAAATGCACCAATGAAAAGTGTTGACATTGTGACCATTGGTGGTATCATCAAGTTTCCCTAGGGTTTGTACTTTGGCTTTGAATATCTTTGAAGTGCAACTTTTAGAGGTAACAAAATGACATTATTAGGGGATAATGTCCCTTTCCAAAAATATATTTATTTTCCACATTAATGTGATGTGCTTCTCTTGTTGAAGATATTTTACTCAAATTTGCTAAGAATTTGTGGTAGTATTGGTAGTGAATGTTGGAGATTTTGCAATTATTGTTGGCATTTTTTGTTAGAATTTTGAGCCAACTAGCCATGGCTCTTCTTCAAGACCTTGAGAAGTCAAAGAGATATAAAGGCTACTCTCTTTATAAATATGGACTTGGATAATTGGTCAACTTAATTAATATATGAGCATTGGTTTCAGTAGCCAACTTCATTATACAAAATACTTATATGGGTCTCATATAAATCTCATCAAACATTTATTGTAAGAGTATGAATGCTTATATGATTCTCAAATAATTATTGTCAAGATCCATATTAAGAGCATCAACTGTCATGCGATCATAAACACTTATATGATTTTTATCAAGGTCCCTCATGAGAACATAAAAACTTATATGGTTCTCATATGATTCTCTCAATATCCATTGCGATAGCATAAGCAACTATCAGAACATAAACACACATATGATTTTTATAATTCTCATCAATATCCATTGTGAGAGCATAAACACATATATGAAAAATGGAAAATGGAACTCAAGCAATAAATCTGATGACATCAAATGAACCATGGAACTTGCATATGAAGAAAATCTTGTTTTTTAGGTGTCCTCATCATTATGAATACAAATGGAACTTCTCACATAAAGTCTACTTAAAGCAAACATATACATAACAATATTTGTAAACATGATCACACCACTACATTCATAAAACAACCGAAGTTCTTAAAACCTTCATCATCATCACCCATAATAAATGATTTCAAATTTACTCAAATTTGGTACAAAAATAGGACCATATACACAATGTGTTTAAAATAAATAAATCCACCAATTTATATATAGAAAATTCTTAAAAAATATTGATATATTTCAAAAACTCATGAGGAACATAGTAAAGGATGGAAATAAATTATGGCTTCCATACATATAGGGCACAATAGATAGGATTTCCAAAATTTCAAGAAAGAAAAATATAGCTATGTATTCTTTCTTCCCCATAACTCATGTAATCTCCTCGAATTGATTAAAGGTCTAGTGGATATTAGCCTCATATGAATTAAATATATAGTGGATATTAGCCCAAGAAAAGACACATATCAAATTAATTGTATGTAGAAAAACATACATGTGAGAAATTGGTAGATCCCTTAAAACTGGAATAGAAGAAGCATTGCATTGCAATTAACAATAATAACAAGATAAAAAAGTTAATATGGTGAAACATTTTTATAGAACAAGACATCCCATAAATTTGATAGTGCAAAAGTCCTTGCTAAAATTGATCATGACTTGAAAAAGAAATCTATGAAGTCATGGAAATCAAGAAAAACAAGAACAATCACAATTGGGATGATAACTTAAAAATGAATCATAGTGCACTACAAATAATTTGAAAACGCCCTCAGTCTTGATACTGATAAGTAGTTTTTTTTTCTCTATTTTGAGTTTGATGGTTCTTATGATTGATCTTATAGGCATGCTATTTCACTTTTATCTTAATGAGTATTATTTATATTATATGTTCTCATAAGTTTTTTGGACTCACACTTTCATATAATAAAGTCGAATTTTGAAACAAATTCTCAACATTAATTAAATTGACTAATTATCTAAAGGAATAGTTATAATAGGCATATCCTTTCTATTTTTTTCATTGTTGAAGGTATTGAAGAAGAGACACATGAGATGCAATCTAAATATGAAATATAACTAAGTATAATTGTTACACATTTTTTCCATTGAAAAATGGTGATACAATTTTTGGTGAAATCCATATATTTCATTACTTGGTATGCATTTTTGAATGCATAAATAAATTCAAAGTCTCGAAAAACTCCTAAATCCTTTAACCTATGTGTTTCTGGGAAAACTAGTATTCCTATAGAATGCTAGCCCTCTAGGTTTGGCAGCTACCCTAGAAACAACAGTTTAAAGCAATTCAACGATTTCTTCTATGTGTAGCAGATAACAGAAAGATAATGGAACCAACCTGGAACTTCCGCTTAATCCCTTGCTTGCTCTCTCTTCCCTTTGACAGATATTGCAACTCCTCCTCGTACTTAACACGCTTAGAGAGTACCTGCACAAGTATAGGAACAAAGAACCGTCAAAGCATCATGATCTATTACAACATAAACATTATAGAATCAAGTGTATAATGAACAAATGATAGCATTCACAAATGATAACATTTCACAATCATACAATCATATGGAAGAAAACTTGAAGAAATTTATTAATATAAGGGATAATTACAACCCAATTGTCTGAACCAGCATCATCCTCCCAGCTTCAATCCTTCTTCACCTCATGAAATAGCAAGATCACTCCAACAATACAATGCTCTTTCCTCAATTACAAACTATCAGCCCTTCCTTGCAATTCACAATATTCCAGCCTCTTAGATCTCTTGAATTGGAGATCCATTTATAGATGTGTGCAAGGGTGTGAGTCATCTATGGGGTTTGATTAGTGTCATTCCACTTGTTACAATTGGTTCCACTTGGAGATTTCTCAGATCCCTTATTCATCACTAGGAAAATTCAAAGAGGCAAGTGGCACAGGAGAAGTTTCTAGAAAATTCCATGAGCAACCACCTAGCAAATTGTCTCAGACATTTGTCCATCCTTGCCCATCACACCTTATAGAAGGCCTAACTAGTATGCATCACACCCTGGAAGTGTACCACTCAGTATGCATCGCACTCTGCTAGTGGAGCAGTCAATATGGTTTAATTTAGGCCATTTTTGGATGGTTTCTCAGGTGGAAATTTTGGGGAATAATGTATTCAGATGACTATGTTCCTTTATGGCATGAAACAACTCTTTCAGGGGTTGATGAGCCCTAGTTTATCGACATATAAGTTTGGGGTTGATGTTCCCAAATATGTCTATAATAGTTTCCCCCTAAAGCACGAAGTCGTAAATATTGATTTCGAGTGAAATGCTTTATCATGAGGATTCGAAGTTTCGAACTCAAAGGTGACCTGCATAAGTTACAATACAATACATCATCATAATATAATTTTCATGATCTAGCTAAGGGAGTCATTCCCATGCTCAACTTTATAAATTCATTTCATGTACATAGATGAGATAGTCGTCTACAGATGCAGACTGGTGATTCTTCAGATATAGAGCCATCATACATGGTTAGGAGGACCATCTATGTAGAGCTTTTGTACATTTGATGTTTTTATGTCCCTGAATATATCACAGCCCAGAAGGATGAAACTAGATCCGGGGTCTTCAAACTCGTTCAATCTTCGCTCGATGTACAAGTCAATCCATGTGAAGAGATGTTTTGAAGTCAAACATGGAAAGACATCGCCTGATTACCAGCCATTGATGTACGCTGTTAATAGATGCAAGAGGAATCACTGATAGTGATAATGACCCTCAAGGTAATACAATACAGTTCACGTGGTGTGAATATATGATCTGACGTCGAACACCATGCAAAATTTTTCTGGCAAAGGCCATTGATGTCAACCTGTCGCCAGAAGTGAGAAAGTTGTCATTGATGCATGCAAGCTTCAAAGCACTAAAAGGGTTGTTTCTAAGTCAACTTCTTGGATAATGAGCTGATTTCAAAAAGAAGTGACGCATTGTAGGAGGGCCTTGATGTATCCCACATCTATGACATGAAACAAAGAAAATGATTTCTAGAGGTGAAAATGAACTGATGAAACAAGGTTCAGGAATGGCGGTCATGAAAAAAATGAAGGTTGGAGGTATTGCAGTGGATGAGACATTAATTGAATGGTGGTTTCTCAATTGAATGATCTCTCTTGAACATGTCGGTGACACTGAGATGAATTAGTAACGTTAACTCCAAAAGATGGATGGTATGAAAGACCAATGGTGAGATGACCGGTGAACGGAATAACCCAACCCAAATCAATAATGGTGGTGAAATGAAAGTGTCATGTTCAAGAGCGACTCGTTACCATAAATTCTTCAAGTTTTCGTCCCCTTTTTCCCCAGTCATTGCTGACCAATAGCTCTTTATTTTTGTCAAGCTTGAGGAGGATAACATATGCTTGTTCTATAATTCACCATTTGGGAAAACCTGTCGCTATTTAATGTTTTAATGAGTCTAGTGATAGTGAAAATTGGTCTCGTCTAGAATGGACAAGTTTGTCGCTATTGTTTTAACGAGTTTAATGACAAGGATAACTCGGTCCTTTTCATATTTAGAGAGTTTGAAAAGGGATGAAAATAAAACTCCACCAGTTCTTTTTCGTAAAAAAATCCCTCAGGCCTGAAAAAGGATAAAATAATACAGGAGGGATGACATTTCCAATCACTTGAACGAGCTGAAAACGACAAGCACCTTTTCATATTTAATGAGTTTGAAAAGGGTTTAAAGAGGACTCAATTTTGAGGAATGAGTGGTGTCTAGGGTAACAACTGGTTCTGGTGATTTTGGAACTTCTAAAAACATTATGATTTCTATGAAGAGGCTAGCTAATAAGACCACTCATCGCAATTGTTCCTCAAAAAGGGTAAAACAACCAAGTGGAAGCATATAATCGGCCAAAGCGATGGTGGTGATGGGATGTATATGACCAAGGCTCAAAGGGCTAATAGAATGGCAATCACAAAGGTTTAAATATGGGTTCATTTTTAGACAAGCTTGAACCATGGGGAACTATGCTTGGATTCAGTTTCATGTTTACACAAGCTCGAAATGAAAAACTATGCTTGAATGGTGGTCAAAGAAGTTCAATTCACACTTTAGCATATCAGATTCTTTAATCATTTGTTCGATCTGTTCAAAACTCCATCAAATTGATTAGAAATACATAAATATGAACTAAAACTAGAATTTTATTGGAAGTACATGAATAGTAAACATTAAAAGTAGTTTTACCTTTCACTTTCATAATTTTTGTTCAAATTGGGGATTTTGGAGCTCTGGAGCGGTTTTCCCCCTCAAATTTCACCAGTTGATTTCAGGAGATCCCGTGGACCATTCTCCGCACCGTCAGGACTACGTAGGAGCTATCCTTGAGCTCTTCATTTTCATTTCCTAGGTAGGAGCTATATTTTCTTGATTCTGAGCTAGTTTTTCCACATTTATGGGTCCTTGGGGTTTAAAGATTTCATTCCCCAATCATCGCACCTATTCAATATCAAAAGGTGCAATGTATCCTAACCTGTTAATAGGCCAGTTAATATGCATCTCACCTTGCTCAAAGGCAGGATACGAAGGGCACAGAAAGGCAACTTTACACAGTGTTTTTTAATCAATTTTTTACCTGTTTTTACTCAAAATTGGATCCTAACTCATCTATTGTTTGCATTTTAGATATTTGTTGGATCAATATGGTTGTCACATGAAGTGAACAAGAGCATGAAGAGGAGAATATGATTGATTTACATGACTGGCCACAGTGGATGCATTAAGAAACTGTGGCTTATTGAAGTTCTTCTGCATATCCAACATGAGATAACAGATCAGTTTGTTGCAGTATTTTCTCGATGCTTGGGATCCTATTGACCAGGTATTCCAGATCAGGGGTAAATCTATTCCTTTGATGGTCGAGGATATTTATTTTCTGACGGGATTGTCGAGGCATGGTGCCCCTCTTTCACTATCAGGATTTATTTGGGGGGGCGAATCTGTGAAAGATTATATTCATCAATTCTGTAGGGATGGATCTCAGCCCAGTACAGATGGTAAGATCAATATTTGGGATGTTACAGATCAACCTTTGAGGACCATTTTATTTACCTTTTCTAGATTGGATGGTAGTGCGGCCTTACATTTGGCGAATAGATCTTACATGCAATATGCCCTAGAGTGCTTGCAAACGAAGGTGTTCAACTGGTGTGAGGTGATACTTCTTGTGATAAAAGAACAACTGTCCAAAGTAAAGAATGGAAGAACCAAGAACTTTGGTTATGGATCCATATTTATTGCTTTTGTTTTGGAGAGAATTCCATTGATGCAACCTCAAAACATTTCACTAGGATTGCCTGCACTGAGGGAACCACGGATACAGAGATGGGTGGATCTTATGGCTGGACATGCCAAACAGTCACAAATCTCCTTCTTTGATGCCTTTTTTGAGTGGTTCAACCACCAGGAGATGGTCTTTGTGGAGTATCCATATGTCGGGATGGATTTCCGAGGTGATCTGGACTTGGCTTTACCAGCTGGTGAGCAGTGGAATGCTATAGGTAAAATGATTCAACCATATCTTTGTTTTTTTAGTTTTATAATGTTTATGTGTTTTAGATGTTACCAAGGCTGAATAAACTCATATGTGTGTGGAGATATTGGACCAGTGCGACCAACAACATGCCCATGGGCGGCAGATGATGCTTTAGTAGGAGAGGCTGTAGGGAGGTCCATCCTTCAGGATCTGGACATATCAAAGACCCTGGCAGTGTTGCAAGATCAGATTGAGGGCTTCACTCTTGGTATTTGGGATGTCAAGACTGACGAGTTACCTTTATTTTTACATCGCCATACTACTGGTGTGCCGAGTTGTTGGACTAGGTTCCTGTGCATGATAGCACAAGCGATGACATGTTATCACCAGCATCACCAATCTAGTCTATTTTTCTGCATTTATTTTGAGTTTCTTGGTTAGATGACTGATTTTTCCTTGGACACAAAACATTTTTGTAAAAACTACAAACAACTATCTACTTCCGATTTTTGGAATTTTATTTTTGCTAGGTGATGAAATCCTAATGAAAATGTTGATGTGAAATGCTTTCTTTACAAATGCTGCAAATGTCTATTTAACACATAGTTTGCTAATGAATCAGTCAATGTGTTTAAGTTTTTGGAAATGTGTTGATATTGAATGGAATCAAAACGCCTTTCCAAAATCCTAACTCTTAGGAACATGTGATAAATAGTTGGGTTCTGAACGGAATAAATGCCAGCAAGTTGTAGAATGACGAGTTCCGAATCTAGCCTGACAATGAGTCAGCGTATGCCATGTGAAATGGCATTAGAGAGAAGTTCAATCAACGCACTATGCTTAGTGATATTGTTCATCGATCGACCAATACATACCCCCCTGAAACTCACTAACTCGTTGCTCGGAGTGAAAATGGCCCAGGCCATAGAAGATAGGTTTTGCGTACTACGACAAGCTCCCTTGGTATACCCAAAAAACGGTTCCAAAATTCTGACATCTGCAACAAATGTAAAGTGGATTACCTAAACAAACTATCAGCTCTAAAAGAAAACACTCAAAAATTCAATAAAAGCATATGTACAATGAGTTTACTATACTTAATCAAGCATAGTAACATTTAAGATACAACCAATTTTGGGGTTGTGACAGTGGAATCCCATTATAGTCAACTAGCTCGTAGGCTCCTTTTGTTAATACTCATTTAACAATGTAAGGGTCCATCCATAATGGCTTGAATTTACCTGCTCCTAATTTGTTAGAATCCTGATCGTAAAGCAAGACCAGGTCACCTTCTGAGAAGACACAAGGCTTGACATTTTTTTCATGTTGTGCCTTGACGTGTTTCTTATGTGCCTTGTTAGCCAACGCGGCGTCACGACGGGTTTCATCCAGATGGATTAATTCCAAGAAACAAGCCTCTTCTTCAGAAGTTTCGGGAAGCAGATCGATTGCAAGCTTGAGGGATGAGATTTCGAACTGAATTGGCAAGACTGCTTCCAGACCATACATCAACTGAAAGGGTGTAAATCTGGTCACATTTATCACCGAAGTCCTATATGCCCACAAAGCTAAGTACAGGATTAAATGCCAATTTCGTTTATGGACTCCGATCATTCTCTGCAACATGCGCTTAAGGGCTTTGTTGATTGCCTCAACTTGTCCATTAGGCTGCGGATAATATGGAGTAGAAGTATCATGGGACAACCCTAATTTGGCAGTTAATTGGATCATCATGTGATTGCGAAAATGCGACCCATGATCTATGACTATAGCTTGTGGTACACCAAATCTAGAAACTACATGATTAAAAAAGAAAAGATCAACTGTTTCATCGTTGTTGTTCAATGTAGTCATCGCCTCATCCCATTTTGTGAAATAGTCGACAACGACTATAATATACCCATCCCCCCCAGCCAAGGTGGGGTTACATGTCATGAAATCAATGTCCCATTTAGTGAATGGCCCAACAGCAACAAATGGATGTAGTGGTGCAGGTGGTAATCTAGTTTTGCGATAAAAAATCTGACAAGCATGGAAACTTATGACTGCAATTATGCAATCTTTGAATATGGTGGGCCAAAAGTAACCAGCTCGTAAGATTTTTTGTGCAGTAGTGTGACCAGATAGATGCTGCCCACAAGCACCTGAATGACAATCATTCAAAACTTTTTCTACCTCCTCATGTGTGAGGCACCTTCGTAGAACTGTATTGACACCATGATGGTAAAGTGTATCACCAATGATTAGATAGTCTTTGGCTTGGTATCAAATATGTCACTGTTTAGAGTGAGAAGTGTTAGGCCTAATAGTTTGGGTTTGGAGATAGACCAGTATATCATTGTACCACAGATCACTTGACGATATTAGAAATAGAGTCTCATCCACGATTGATGCTTGGGATTTTAAATCGTTGGATGATGAGGGAAGGTCACAAAGTAACTCTGCAAAGACGAGAGATTTCTTCGATTTGAATTTGGTGAATTCCAGATCAAACTCTTGCAAAATGGCTATCCATTTGAAATATTTGCCCCACAGTAATTGACGCAAAAGAATGTAGGTCATAGGGTTGCAATCTAACACAATGGTAGTTTTGCGAAAGAGTACATAGTGTCGAAATCTCTGTACTGCTTGAACGACTGCTAAAGCCAACTTTTCAACATAAGAGTACTTTCTTTCTGTATCATCAATATTACGATTTAAATAATATATAGGATGTTAGATTCCATTATCTTCTTGCACTAAAACCACAGCGATGGTTGTATCTGCAGTGGCAAGATACAGGTTGAAGTCTTTTTGATAGTCAGGAGTGTACATTAATGATGCTTTTATCAAGGAATCTTTTAAAGCATCAAATGAAGCTTACGCAACCTGATCCCAGTGGAAGGGTACTCCTTTTTTCAAAAGGCGTGTATAACCTTTACCGAGCTCAACATAATGTGGAATGAATCTCCTTAGAAAATTAGCTTTCCCTTGGAGTCTCTGAATCTGAAGCAAATTTGAAAGTGGAGGCGTGTCAAGGATTGCCTAAACCTTAAATGGGTCGAGTCAAATTCCATCCTTAGAAACTACAAAACCAAAAAATCAACCAGAACCAACAAAAAACACACATTTGTGCGGATTGAGTCGTATCTTGTATTGTCCGCAATGTAAAAATATGGCTCTCAAATGCTGCAGATGATCAATCCATTTTCGCGAATGGGTAGGTATATCGTTGAGATATGGTTGAACGATGTGCTTGATGTCATAGAAGGCGTAATTCATTGCCCTCTAAAAATTTTCCCCTACGTTCTTTAAACCGAATGGTAATTTACGATATGCGAATGTGCCCCACGGACATATAAATGCAGTTTTTGATTGCTCTTGTGGGAAAATATTGATTTGATTGTATCCAGAAAATCCATCCATGAATGAAAAGATTTTGCATTCGGCACATTCATCAATAATCTGGTCGATAAAGGGTGTAGGATAGTTGTCCTTCGGACATGCTTGATTTACATCCCTATAATCGATGCACACTCTAATAGTTCCTTGTTTTTTCATCACAGGAACAATATTCGATAACCAATCAGTGAGAAGAATAGGGTAAATGAAGCCAGCATTCAAAAGTTTTTCAAGTCGAAATCGTTGTCATATTGGTTTGACATCTGGATACATCTTGATTTCATGTTCAACAATTCTCGAGTCAATGCCTGACATTTCTTCATATGGCGATGCAAAGACATCCTTGAATTCAAGAAAAAGAGCGTAGTAAATCTCTAGTTCTGATGGAGAACAAGATTTGCCAATGTGAATATTCTCTACAACATTACGTTTGGTCGAAATATTAATGGCGATAGCTTCTTCAATGTTGGATAGATTTCACTCAGAATCTACTATATTTACATAATTTAATAAAAAATGAAAATTGAAGGATGATTGAGGTCGTTCAAATAATCTTCATTGTCATCTCGAAGGTGGGAATGATGGTGGTAAGCTTCCCACAGTGTCTCTTCTATCATCATTGATTGGATGATCCCTTCATCTGTATAATGTATACAAGACCAAGGATCAAAAGAGGTACCATATTCTAAATACCTATCTACCCAAACACTTGTCGAGTGCTGATTCGGGTTTGCTGCCCAAGCCCAGAAAATTGATTGCTACAAATATTCGATGGGGTTTGGTCACAACGCCTTGCTATGATCCTCATTATCAAAATATTCGAAACTCTTCTTAAACTCAGATGATGTAGAAGAGATCGTTTGACAGGTTTCCACTGTGGCCACTTCTGTGAAACCAGATGGAGGCGAAAGGGCAAAAGTACCCATTAAGGAAGGGTCTTTTAGGAGACCTACTCGAACATTTTGAAGCAATTGTGAACTTCCATGGATCAATGGAATGCTTCCAGTAGCTTGTGAACCGTTAGCAAAAACGTCTAGTTGGTCAATGATTGTGATTCCACCTTGGAAGGGAAATGCAATCTTTCTAAAATATGTAGACACAATGGTAGCCATAGCATAAATCCAGGGCCTTCGCAGTAAAATATTGTAATCAAGGTTTCCATCAATGACCTTAACTTCAATTTCCATTTTCTTGCCCCTTAGTTCAACTTGCAAGTTACTTAAGATCCCATATGGAGTATATGTTCTTCCATCGAATGCTTTTAATGTTGTTGGTGACCAAGACAAGGGTGGTGAACCAAGAGTTTTCCAGCAACTCATTGGCATAATACAGGTGGATGCCCCCTCATCAATGATGGTTCAATGAACACTTTTATTGAGGGCTTTTACCTATATAAGGAAAGCAAGTTGGGTTGGTAACTGAGGTGTATATCCTTTATGATTAAAGGCCACAAGATTGGAATCTGTTGGATTGATCCCACCTATTACTGATAACGAAGATTGCTTTTGGGAGGGACAATTTTGCAATACCTCAAGTGTCGACATAGCGGATGGAAATTGAGCGAAATCCTCCACTATATTATAACTCTGAGCAGGTCGAGCACGAGGATTAAATTTCGATTTATGTACGACACCCTTTGGTGGATTTATAGTTAATTCAGGAATAATGGGTGGAACAACTTCTGGTGAAGTCGTTGTCAAACTACTAGGTTGATCAGTAGCCTGGTTGTTCGACGGTGATAGATTCCCATAACCGTTATTCATTATTGATACCAAAGCATCATTTTGCTTTTTTGAGATTGATAGCATTAACACTTGGGATGTGAAAGCATTATCGATAGCAACCAGATAAGTTTCTGGGTTTGGAAATGGATTAGTCAACACTGCTGAGGTATTCAAAGCCTTCAAAAGTTTCAAAACCTCAGATCAATGTGGAAAATCTCTCATATAATGATCCTCATTACATATTAAACATGGAGCTCCTCAAAACTAGTATTCCTATAGAATGCTAGCCCTCTAAGTTTGGCAGCTACCCTAGAAACAATAATTTAAAGCAATTCAACGATTTCTTTTATGAGTAAGAGATAAGAGAAAGATAATGGAACCAACCTGGAACTTCCGCTTAATCCCTTGCTTGCTTTTTCTCCCCTTTGACAGATCCTACAACTCCTCCCCGTACTTAACACTTTTGGAGAGTACCTGCACAAGTGCGGCAACAAAGAACCATCAAAGCATCGTGATCTATTACGACATAAACATTACAAAATCAGATATATAATGAACAATTGATAGCATTCACAAAATATAACATTCACAATTGCACAATCATATGGAAGAAAACTTGAAGAAATTTATTAACAGAAGGTAGGATTACAACCCAGTTGTCTGATCCAGCATCATCCTCCTAGCTTCAATCCTTCTTCACCTCATGAAATAGCAAGATCACTCCAACAATACAATTCTCTTTCCTCAATTACAAACTATTAGCACTTCCTTGAAATTCACAATATTCCTGCCCCTTGATCTTTTGAAGTGGAGATCCATTTATAGATGTGTGCAAGGGTGTGAGTCATCCATGGGGTTTGATTAATGTGATTCCACTTGTTACTATTGGTTCCACTTGGAGATTTCTTAGATCCCTTATTCACCCTTGGTCGAATTCAGAGAGGCAAGTGGCACAGGAGAAGTTTCTAGAAGATTCCATGAGCAACCACCTAGCAAACTATCTCGGTATTTGTCCATCCTCACCCATTGCACCCTATAGAAGGCTTAATCAGTATGCATCACACCCTGGTAGTGTACCACTTAGTATGCATCGCACCCTGCCAATGGAGCAGTCAGTATGGTTTAATTTAGGCCATTTCTGGATGGTTTCTCAAGTGGAACTTTTGGGAAATGATGTATTCAGATAACTATGTTCCTTTAGAGCATTAAATAACTCTTTTAAGGATTGATGAGCCCTATTTTATCGACATATAAGTTTGGGGTTGATGTGCCCAAATATTTCTATAACAGTTGCCCCCTAAAACATGAAGTCGTAAATATTGATGTCGGGTGAAATGCTTTATCATGAGGATCTGAAGTTTCAAACTAGAAGGTGACCTGCATAAGTTACAATACAATACATCATCATAATATAATTTTCATGATCTAGTTGAGGGAGGCATTTCCATGCTTAGCTTTATAAATTCATTTCATGTACATAGATGAGATAGTCTCTTTGGCATATGCAGACTGGTGATTCTTCAGATATAGAGTCATCATCCTTGGTTAGGAGGACCATTTGTGTAGAGCCTTTGTACATTTGATGTTTTTATGTCCTTGAATATATCACAGCCCGGATGGATGAAACTAGATCCGGAGTCTTCAAACTCATTCAATCTTCACTCATTGTACAAGTCAATCCATGTGAAGAGATGTTATGAAGTCGAACATGGAAAGACATCGCTTGATTATCGTCCAATGATGTAAGCTGTTAACTGACGCGAGAGGAATCACTGATAATGATAATGACCCTCAAGGTACTATAGTACAGTTCACATGGTGTGAATATATGATCCGACATTGAACACCATGTAAAATATTTCAGTCGAAGGCCATTGATCTCAACCTATCTCTAGAAGTGAGAAACTTGCCATGGATGTATGCAAGCTTCAAAGTATTGAGAGGTTTGTTTCTAAGTCAAATTCTTGGATAATGAGCTGATGTCGACAAGAAGTGGCTCATCTTAGGAGGGCCTTGATGTATCCCACATCTACGACACGAAACAAAGCGAATGATTTCTGGAGGTGAAAATGAACTCACGACACAAGGTTCGGGAATGGCGGTCATGAGAAAAATGAAGGTTGGAGGTACTGCAGTGGATGAGACATTAACTAGATGGTGGTTTGTTGTAAATAATATTGAGAGGGGGTGAATCAGTATTATCTGGTCAATTATTTTATTTTTCAAACCCAGAACATATATGCTACTTCAGTTAGAGAAAACCGCGTATATATGCAACTACAGGTAAGGAAACCTGCGTATACCATACATACTTATAATTTAAAATATTCTACAGATGTTGAACATTAATCTGTCCATCAAGATCATATAAACAGTAACTAGGAACAGAAAAATAGAGTAGAAGACAATCACACACAAGAACACAAGATATAAGGTGGAAACCCAATGTGGGTGAAAACCACCTACTGCATTATGTCTCTATATTTTCAATTAGAAACTTCTTTTTACAATGATTCTATACTGGTGCAGTCCTTTACCAGTACGCAGGCTGCTACTTGTAGAGAGCTACAACCCTCTCTCGTTTTCCAGCTTCTCCTGGAAGGGAGCTACAACCCCGTTAGTTCTTGTACTAGTTGAGATATTAGTACGCAGGCTGCTACCTGCAGAAGACTACAACCTTCTCTTCCTTCCAAGGACCACGTTTCATAAATTTTCAGACTGGATCCACAAATAACATCAATCAAACATCAAGAATTTCTACATCAACCAATCACCTTTTCACCAATCAAAACTGAATCAAAATAAACACTTCTCTGACGACTGTACCTAGATCATAATAACAGTAATCACATCCCACTTCTGAACCCAGAACACTGTAGCAATAAACAAAAGCAGCTAGAACATAAATCAAGAGATGTACGCTACTTCACTATTTAGAAACCTGCATGCATACGCTTTTGTGTCAATACCGACCTGCGTATACGCGACTTTCCCTTATAAGAACAACGTGTATACACTTCTGTGTTAAGGCCGACCTGCGTATACATGACTTTCCCTTGCAAAAACAGCGTGTATACATGCCTTCGCTTCACTGAACCTGCATACATATCTATAAATTCATTCTTTCAAACATTCAAATATTAGTTAACCCAGATTATCAGATTTATAGATCAAGCGTGTGCCACATATCATAGATCAAAATCATATAGAGATACCACTATTCCAACCTTAAGATTTTGACCCATCAATAGAACTTATCCTTCTCCTTGCACTCAGGTTCCTTCTTCATTCAGATCTAGATTTGCACCATAACCCAATCACAGTATTCCAGATCTAGCACTTTATCAGATATTCAATGATTTAGAAGATGCCTTGCCAAATGATCTCCTTCCTCTTTTATAGCCTTAGGCCCTTCATAATACCACGGACTAAAAACCATAACAATTCAATACCATGGACCCAATACTTGGAATCAACACTTATGATGAGATACCATGGCCCAAAACCATAGGTTTAAATACAAAGGACTAAATACCACGGACCAAAACCATAGGATCAAAAACTTTCGGACTAATACCATGAACCAACCACAATATTTCCCATGTGCGTGCGCTTTGCTCTGCATGAAAGTGCGTGAACTTTTCTCTGCATGAAAGTGCGTGAACTTTTCTCTGCATGAAAGTGCGTGGACTTTGTTGCACTATAATTTATCATTTGAGATGAGTGGGTTTCCATCAAGTACAACATATGTATCATAATGCCAACAATCTCCCCCTTTGGACTTGATGGAAACAACAGCCAATCACTCTCCCCCTTTGACATCAAGGGAAAAGGGGCAGACTACCATACTACCCCTGAGTACCTGCTAAAAACTTTGAACGAGCTCCCCCTTTTTATATGCTCTGTGCTGAAATGTTGTCTACAAAAAGATGTTCTACAAGAAAGAACATGACTCCATACGTTATAAGTAACCTTCCTATCATCAAGACTCATACATACATCCATCTCCCATCCAAGTGGGAATACACAAGATAGACAAAACTCATTCATCTCAGGCATAATGGGGAAACCAAAATAGGTTGTTACATGACCTTGATATGAAAAGAAGTACATGACATAGAGACAAGAACAACTATGAGCAGAATCAACCTTTAGACCAGCACACAATGATCTACTCCACCAGAAAACTCTTAAGAAATTAAACCAAGGACTTCTAAGATAATGCCAACAATGCATCATTAGAAGAATATATGCTCCCCCTGAACCTGTGCCAGATGATCTCTAATAGACCCATTTGACCCACATAGACCGACAAATGTACGTGTATCCACCTGCGTACAACAGATAAGATTCAACAACAGGATGATGCATCAGAAACCCCCAACTTCTGTCTGAGGTATTCAAATGTCTCCCTGGGCAATGGTTTGGTGAAAATATCAGCAACTTGTTCCTTGGAGGGAACATATTCCAATTTGACCTTTTGTTCTAGCACTTGTTCTTGGAGAAAATGATACTTGATCGGTATGTGCTTGGTCTTTGAATGCATGACCGGGTTCTTTGAAATGTTGATTGCACTTGTATTATCACATAAGATGGAGATAGGTGGTGTACAAGTGATTTGAAAATACTGCAAAGTTTGCATCATCCAAAGGAGTTGTTTGCAACAAGATGCAGCAACCACATATTCTGCTTCAGCTGTAGATAAAGCAATCGAACTCTATTTCTTGCTGAACCAAGATACTAATCTGGTACCCATAAAGAATGTACCACCACTAATGCTTTTTCTGTCATCCACGCTTCCAGCCCAATATGCATCTGTATAAGCATGAAGAGTGAGATTTGTACGTCTAGGATACCGTAGACCATAGTTTTGAGTTCCTTGAAGATACTTGAAAGTTCTCTTTATTGCCTAAAGATGAGTTTCCCTTGGATTTGCCTGAAATCTTCCAACTATTCCCACTGCATGCATGATGTCTGGTCGGGTTCCTGTTAGATAGAGAAGACTACCAATCATAGATCTATAGGTTGGTTGATGCACTGCTGCTGAGTCATCATTTGCGCTTAGGCTGCATCCTGTCACCATCGGGGTACATACAGGTTTCAAATCCTCCATCCCATATTTCTTCAAGATCTGCTTGAGGTACTTGGTTTGAGATAAAAAGATACCACCTTCATTTTGTTGGATTTGTAAACCAAGAAAATACGTGAGCTCTCTAATCAAGGACATTTCGAATTCTTTCTGCATCACCAAGGCACAATTTTGACTCATAGCTTCTTCATTGCTGCCAAATATGATATCATCAACATACACAACAAGTATTAGTAATTTTTCATTTTCAATTTTTATATAAAGATTGCTATCTGCCGATCCTTTTGAAAACCTTGTTGATGAAGGTATTTGTCCAGACGATAGTACCAAGCCCTTGGAGCCTGTTTAAGACCATAGAGAGCCTTCTTAAGTCTACATACAAGTTTTGGATCATTTCCAAGAATGAATCCATCTGGTTGCTCAATGTACACTTCTTCTTCTAAGTCTCCATTCAGAAAGGCAGATTTCAAATCCATTTGAAATACTTTGAATTTCTAAAAGCTAGAGAGAGCAAGGAACATTCTGATGGCTTCAAGTCTAGCAACGGGAGCAAAAGTTTCTTCAAAGTCTATTCCTTCTTGTTGAGCATACCCTTTACAAACAAGTCTG
>APFE031622729.1:77857-98088 GCA_000404065.3 Pinus taeda
TTTGAGTATCAAATGTTGCTCCGAATCCTTGATACCCAACTTTGTGCCAAGGGTATGGAAAAGATTGGTGAACTCCGGCACGTCTTGGTCCCTTCCCTGCCGCAGCGTGGTCCACTTTATGTATTCATCCTCATAGCTCCCGACAGGGTAGTACTGCTCCTTGATGGCATTCCGGAATGAGTCCCAGGTGGGTGCGGCTGAGAATAGTGAGCCAATACTTTCATCCTTCTGCTCGCAGTAGGTTTCTCACCAGTCCTTGACGTGGGGGGTTGCTTTGAGAAGAGCAAAAACAATCTTTTCCCGACTCGAAAATTCATGAACAGAAAAATAACCATCTAGCAGATTTAACCATTTATCTACGGCATCGGCGTCTATCTGACCCTCGAATATGGGGATTTCAAAATTAACTTGTACCTTAAAGGGTGTGGCGTTTCCAGAGAAACCACTGGAATTCGATGCGCCGCTTCTGGGTAGCCGCTGAAGGATCTGCGCAAAGCTGTCCATCATCGCGTTCCTTTGCCGCTCGAGCGCTTCCTCGAGCAAGATTTTGCTAGGATCTCCTGCCCCCTCGTCTTTCTTCTCATCTGCCATGGGAGGCCGTCGGGATTTCGAGGCTGGTCTTGCAAGGGTTCGACCAGTTCAAGCCCTAACTCCTTATATCCTGACCTCGTCGGGGACATGCAAAGAAAAAAAAAACCGAGAAAAAGCAGACCATTCTGATACCACTGATCCGGATTTAAACAGGAACGCAACAAATTACAGAGATAACCATATACACAAATATGCAGCGGAAATAATACTTCATTTCATTAATGGAAAATACTGAATATGCTTACAATTAGAAATGGAAATAAACTAGCTAGGGCGATGGTAGCTTATCTCTGAGAAGAGATGTGTTGGCTACATGCCTCTGAACTGACTTACAATGAGGCTCGAAGGCCTATTTATTGTTGAGAAACAATGAAAAAACCTTAACATTCCAAAACCTAACCCTAGGAGATGAAACGCCAAACTGTGGGCCCCGTTTGGGGGTAAGTTGGTACATCAACTTCCCGGGGTCGTAACTTTAGCATATGATCTCCATTTGACGCGTACAATAGCTCATTAGAAAGATCTATTCGAGCACTATAATTGTTGGAACTGGCAACACCAGTCCATGTTCCATGGACCCGTGTTGCCCCCGGATTCCCCAAAAAACGTTGTTTAGGGCCTCAAAATGGCTTCGGAAGTTCAGGGCCTGAAAAACTGCTAAAAATAGTAAGTTGTGCTACAATTAAGGAAACTGAAAATGCTGAGAAAGACAATGGTGGGGGTCTAGGTGGACTTGGCAGGTGGCCACCAATATCCACCTGGATCAGCAGCATAGTGACCGACTCTTCCACAAGCAAAACAATTGAAAGGTAACTTACCTCTAAATCTTCCATCACCCTGTTGAAGGTTGTTGACAAAATTTGATTCTTCCTCTTCTTCTGACATATGTCCTGAGTAAGAATATCCTTTTCCTGAGGCCTTGAATGCGGCTTCTCTTCCGTCTAATGGTCCCCATTTCCTCATTTCATAAGCGGTTAGAATTCCGTGTAGTTGCGACATGGTAATTTTTTGTAGATTCTCCTTTTCTTCTATTGCAGAAAATTTTGATTCAAACTTAGAAGACAAAGATCTCAGAACATTTTCAACCACAACAACCTCTTTTGTTTCTTCACCCAAATTTTTCATACAATTAACAATCTCATCTATGCGTAGGAAATGGTTAGCCACACTTTCATCACTGTACATTCTGAGATTTTCATATTGAATTTTGAGGGTTTGAAGTTTTTCTCTTTTTACCTGTTCATCTCCTTCATAGCTCAGAACGATCTTGTCCCACATTTCTTTTGCAGTTTTATACTGCATAATCTTGACGAATTCTGATTGAGATAGACATCCTAATAGAGTATTGATAGCCTTTGCATTAGTTTCAAACTGCTTTTTATCAGCCGGATCTGTAGGAGTTGCTGATGGAAAAGTGTACCATGTATCTATGATATCCCATACTTCTGTACCAAGAGATTGAAGATAGGCTATAGCTCTTACCTTCCAATAGATGAAGTTGGTCCCATCAAAAATTGGTGGCCTGATTGATGCTTCTCTCTCGTAGTTGCTCATGATGATAGATCTTCCTTCAAGCGATCAAGCTTCTTCTGAAGGACCCGCTCTGATACCAATTGTTGGAAATAATACTGAAAGGGGGGGTGAATCAGTATTATCTGGTCAATTATTTTCTTTTTCAAACCCAGAACATATACGCTACTTCAGTTAGAGAAAACCACGTATATATGCAACTACAGGTAAGGAAACTCGTGTATACCATACAGACTTATAATTTAAAATATTCTACAGATGTTGAACATTAATCTATGCATCAGGATCATATAAACAGTAACTAGGAACAGAAAAATAGAGCATAAGGAAATCACAGAAGAACACAAGATATAAGGTGGAAACCCAATGCGGGTGAAAACCACCTGCTGCAATATGTCTCTATATTTTCAATTAGAAACTTCTTTTTACAATGATTCTGTACTGGTACAGTCCTTTACCAGTACACAGGCTACTACCTACAGAGAGCTACAACCCTCTCTCATTTTCCAGCTTCTCCTGGAAGAGAGCTACAACCCCGTTAGTTCTTGTACTAGTTGAGATACTAGTACGCAGGCTGCTACTTGCAGAAGACTACAACCTTCTCTTGCTTCCAAGGACCACGTTTCATAAATTTTCAGATTGGATCCACAAATAACATCAATCAAACATCAAGAATTTCTACATCAACCAATCACCTTTTCACCAATCAAAACTGAATCAAAATAAACACTTCTATGACGACTGTACCCAGATCATAATAACAGTAATCACACCCCACTTCTGAACCCAGAACACTGTAGTAATAAACAGAAGTAGCTAGAACATAAATCAAGAGATGTACGCTACTTCACTATTCAAAAACCTACGTTCATACTCTTCTCTGTGAATACCGACCTGTGTATACGCGACTTTCCCTTACAAGAATAGTGTGTATATGCTTCTGTGTCAAGACCGACCTGCGTATACGCGACTTTCCCTTGCAAAAACAACGTGTATACACGCCTTCACTTCACTGAACCTGCGTACAGATCTATAAATTCATTCTTTCAAACATTTAGATATTAGTTAACCCATATTATCAAATTTATAGATCAAGCGTGTGCCACATATCATAGATCAAAATCATATAGAGATACCACTATTCTAGCCTTAAGATTTTGACCCATCAATAGAATTTATCCTTCTCCTTGCACTCAGGTTCCTTCTTCATTCAGATCCAGATCTGCACCATAACCCAATCACAGTATTCCAGATCTAGCACTTTATCAGATATTCAATAATTTAGAAGATGCCTTGCCAAATGATCTCCTTCCTCTTTTATAGCCTTAGGCCGTTCACAATACCACGGACCAAAAACCATAACAATTCAATACCATGGACCCAATACTTGGGATCAACACTTATGATGAGATACCATGGCCCAAAACCATAGGTTCAAATACCAAAGACTAAATACAACGAACCAAAACCATAGGATCAAAACCTTTCGAACTAATACCATGAACCAACCATAAGATTTCCCATGAGCGAGCGCTTTTCTCTACATGAAAGTGTGTGAAATTTGCTGCACTATAATTTATCATCTGAGATGAGTGGGTTGCCATCAAGTACAACATATGTTTCATAATGTCAACATGGTTTCTCAACTGAATGACTTCTCTTGAACATTTCAGCGACACTGAGATGAATTGGTAGCGTTAACTCGAAAAGATGGATGCTATGAAAGACTAATGGTGAGATGACCAGTGAGCAGAATAACCCAACCAAACTCAATAATGGTGATGAAATGAAAGTGTCATGTTCAAAAGCGACTTGCTATCATAAATTATTCAAGTTTTCTTCCCATTTTTCCCCAGTCATTGCTAGCCAGTACCTCTTTATTTTTGTCAATATTGAGGAGGATAACATATGCTTGTACTATAATTTGCCCTTCGGGCAAACCTGTCACTATTTAATGTTTTAACGAGTCTAGTGATAGTGAAACTTGGTATCATCTAGATGGACAAGTTTGTCGCTATTGTTTTAATGAGTTTAACGACAAGGATAACTCGGTCCTTTTCATGTTTAGAGAGTTTGAAAAGGGACAAAAAGAAAACTCCACCAGTTCATTTTCGTAAAATAATCCCTCAGGTCCAAAAAAGGATAAAATAATATAGGAGGAATGACTTTTCCAATCACTTTAACGAGCTGAAAACGACAAGCGCTCAATAATCTTTTCATATTTAATGAGTGTGAAAAAGGGTTTAAAGAGGATTCGATTTTGAGGAATGAGTGGTGTCTAGGGTATAAAATGGTTCCGATGATTTTGGAACTTCTCAAAACATGTTGATTTCTGTGAAGAGGCTAGCTAATAAGACCACTCATTGAAACTGTTCCTCAAAAAGGGTAAAACAACCAAGTGGAAGTGTTTGATCGGCCAAAGGGATGGTGGTGATGGGATGTACACAACCAAAGCTAAAAAGGTTGATAAAATGGAAATCACAAAGGTTCAAATATTGAGAATGGGTTCATTTTTAGACAAGATTGAACCATGGGGAACTATGCTTAAATTCGGTTTCATTTTTACAAAAGTTCAAAATGAAAAACTGTGCTTGAATGATGGTCAAAGATGTTCAATTCACTATTTAGCATATCAAATTCTTTCATCATTTGTTCAACCTATTCAAAAATCCATCAAATTGATTAGAAATGCATATATATGAACTAAAACTAGCATTTTACTTGAAGTACATGAATAGTAAACATAAAAGGTAGTTTTACCTTTCACTTTCATCATTTCTTTTCAAATTTGGGATTTTAGAGCTCTGTAGTGGTTTTCCCACTCAAATTTCACCAGTTGATTTCGAGAGATCCTGTGGACCATTCTCCACGCCGTCAGGACCAGGTAGGAGCTATCCTTGAGCTGTTCATTTTCATTCCATCTTTTCTTGATTCTGAGCTATTTTTTCCACATTTCTGGGCCCCTGGGGTTTAAATATTGCGTTCCCCAATCATTTCACCTAGTCAGTATCAAAAGGTGCAATGCATACTGACCTATCAATAGGCCAGTTAGTATGCATCTCACCTTTCTCAAAGGCAGGGTGCGATGGGCGCAGAAAGGCAACTTTACACAGTGTTTTTTCATCAAATTGTTACCTGTTTTTGCTCAAAATCGGATCCTTACTCATCTATTGTTTTCATTTCAGATATTTGTTGGAACAAGATGGTTGTCACATGGCATGAATGAGAGAATGAAGAGGAGGATATGATTTCTTTACATGACCAGGGCACAATGGATGCATTAAGAAATTGTGGCTTGTTGATGTTCTTCCGCATAACCAACATGAGACAACAGATCAGTTTGTTGTAGTATTTTCTCGATTCTTGGGATCTTATTGACCAGGTATTCCAGATCAGGGGTAGATATATTCCCTTGATGGTCAAGGATATTTATTTTTTGACGGGATTGTCGAGGTGTGGTGCCCCTCTTTCACTATCAGGATTTTCTCGTGGGGGCGAATCTGTGAAAGATTACATTCGTCAGTTTTGTAGGGATGGATCTCAGCCCAGTAGAGATGGTAAGATTAATATGTGGGATGTTACAGATCAACCTTTAAGGACCATTTTATTTACCTTTGTTAGATTGGCTAGCAGTGCGGCCTTACATTTGGCAAACAGATCTTACATGCAGTATGCCCTGGAGTGCCTGGAACCGAAGGTGTTCAACTGGTGTGAGGCGATACTTCCTATGATAAAAGAACAACTGCCCAAAGTAAAGAATGGAAGAACCAAGAAATTTGGTTATGGATCCATATTGACGTTTTTTTCTTTGGAGAGAATTCCATTGATGCAACCTCAAAACATTTCACTGGGATTGCCTGCACTGAGGGAACCACAGATGCAGAGATGGGTGGATCTTATGGCCAGACATGAAGGCCAGTCATAGATCTCCTTCTCTGGTGCCTTTTTCGAGTGGTTCAACCATTAGGAGATGGTATTTGTAGAGTATCCATATGTCGAGATGGATTTCTGAGGTGATCCAGACTTGGCTTTACCAGCTAGCGAGCAGTGGAGTGCTATAGGTAAAATTATTTGACCATATCTCTGTTTTTTTTAGTTTTATAATGTTTATATGTTTTATATGTTACCAAGGCTAAATAAACTCATACGTTTGTGTAGATATTGGACCAGTATGACCAGTGGCACGACCACGGGCAACAGATGATGCTCCAGCAGGAGAGGTTGTAGGGAGGGTTGTCCTTCGGGATCTGGACATATCAGGGACCCTGGCAGTGTTGTAAGATCAGATTGAGGCCTCTCTCTTGGTATTCAAGATGTCAGAACCGATGAGTTACCATTGAGGTTACAGCGCCATACTACTGGTGTACTGAGTCATTGAAATAGGCTCCTTCGCATGATATTATAGGCGGTGACATGTTATCACCAGCATCACTAGGCTAGGCTATTTTTCCGCATTCATTTTGAGTTTCTTGGTCAAATGATTGAATTTTCTTTGGACACAAATTTTTTTTGTAAAAACTACAAACAACTATCTACTTTTGATTTTTGGAGTTTTATTTTGGCTAAGTGATGAAATCCTAAGGCAAATGATGATGTGAAATGCTTTCTTTACAAATGCTGCAAATGTCTATTTAACACATAGTTTACTAATGAATCAGTCAATGTGTTTAACTTTCTGGAAATGTGTTGATATTGAATGGAATCAAAATGCCTTTCCAAAATCCTAACTCTTAGAAACATGTGATCAATACCTGGGTTCCGAACGGAATAAATGCCAGTAAGCTGTAAAATGACGAGCTGCGAAACTAGCCTGACAATGAGTCGATGTAGGCCATGTGAAATGGAATCAGAGAGAATTTCAATCAACGCACTATACTTAGCGATGTTGTTCATCAATCGACCAATGCATATCCCCCTGAAACTCACTAATTCACTGCTCGGAGCGAAAATGGCCCAGGCCCCAAAAGATAGTTTCTGCATACTACAACTAGGTCCGTCAACATACCCCACAAACGGTTCCAAAATGTCTGACATCTGCAACAAATGTAAAGTGGATTACCTAACCAAACTAACAACTCTAAACAAAAACACTCAAAAATGCAATAAAAACATATGTACAATGAATTTACTATACTTAATCAATCATAGTAACGTTTAAGATACAACCCGTTTCGGGACTGCGACAGCGGAATCCCATCATAGTTGACTAGCTCATAGGCTCCTTTTGTCAATATTCATTTAACAATGTAAGGGCCCACCCATAATGGTTCGAATTTGCCTGCTCCTAATTTGTCAGAATCCTGATCATAAAGCAAGACCATGTCTCCTTCTGAGAAGACACGAGGCTTGACATTTTTGTCATATTACGCCTTGATGTGTTTTTTATGTGCTTTATTAGCCAATGTGGTGTCACGATGGGTTTCATCCAGATGGGTTAATTCCAAGAAATGAGCTTCTTATTCAGAAGTTTCGGGAAGCAGATCGATTGAAAGCTTGAGGGATGAGATTTCACACTGAATTGGTAAGACTACTTCCAGACCATACACCACCTGAAAGGGCATAAATCCGGTCATATTTCTCACCGAAGTCCTAAATGCCCACAAAGATGAGTACAGGATTAAATGCCAATTCCGTTTATGGACTCTGATCATTCTCTGCAGCATGCGCTTAAGGACTTTGTTGATTGCCTCAACTTGTCCGTTGGATTGTAGATAATATGGAGTAGAAATATCATGGGACAATCCTAATTTGGTAGTTAATTCGATCATCATGTGATTGCGAAAATGTGACCCATGATCTGTGACTATAGCCTGTGGTACACCAAATCTAGAAACTACATGATTAAAAAAGAAAAGAGTAGTCGTTTCACCGTTGTTTTTCAATGTAGGCATTGCCTCGGCCCATTTTGTAAAATAGTTGACAACGACTATAATATACCCATGGCCACCAGCCGAGGTGGGGTTACATGCCATGAAATCAATGTCCCATTTAGTGAATGGCCCAACAACAACAACTGGATGCAGTGGTGCAGGTGGTAATCTAGTTTTGCGATAAAAAATATGGCAAGCATGCCAACTTCTGACTGCAATTATGCAATCTTTGAATATGGTGGGCTAGAAGTAACCAGCTCATAATATTTTTTGTGCAGTAGCATAACCATATAGATGCCCCCCACAAGCACCTAAATGACAATCATTCAAAACTTTTTCGACCTCCTCATGTGTGAGGCACCTTCATAGAACCATATCGAAACCACGACGGTAAAGTGTATCACCAATGATCAGATAGTCTTTGACTTGGTATCGAATACGTCGCTCTTCAAAGCGAGAGGTAATAGTTTGGGTTTGGAGATAGACCAGTATATCTCCATACCACAAATCACTTGATGATATCAGAAACAGAGTCTCATCCACGATTGATGCTTGGGATGCTAAATCATTGGATGACGAGGGAAGGTCACAAAGTAACTCTGCAAAGACAAGAGATTTCTTTGATTTGGATTTGGTGAATTCCAGATCAAACTCCTACAAAATGGCTATCCATTTGGAATATTTTCCCCCTAGTAATTGACGCGACAGAATGTAGGTCATAGGGTTGCAATCTGACACAATGGTAGTTTTACGAAAGAGTAAATAGTGTCGAAATCTCTGTACTGCTTGAACGACTGCTAAAGCCAACTTTTCAACATAAGAGTACTTGCTTTCTGTATCATTAAGATTATGACTTAAATAATATATACGATGTTCAATTTCGTTATCTTCTTGCACTAAAACCATACTGATGGTTGTATCTACAGTGGCGAGATACAGGTTGAAGTCTTTTTGATAGTCAGGAGCATACATTAATGATGCTTTGATCAGGGAATCTTTTAAAGCATCAAAGGAAGCTTACGCAACCTGATCCCAGTGGAAGGGTACTCCTTTTTTCAAAAGACATGTATAACCTTTAGTGAGCTCAACATAATGTGGAATGAACCTCCTTAGAAAGTTAGCTTTCCCTTAGAGTCTCTGAATCTGAAGAAAATTTGAAGGTGGAGGAATGTCAAGGATTGCCTGAACCTTAAATGGGTCGAGTTGAATTCCATCGTTAGAGACTACAAAACCAAGCAATAGACCAGAACCAACACAAAACACACATTTGTGCAGATTGAGTCGTATCTTCTATTGTCGGCAACGTAAGAATATGGCTCTCAAATGTTGCAGATGATTAGTCTGTTTGCCCCTATGTTCTTCAAACCGAATGGTAATTTATGATATGTGAATGTGCCCCACGGACATATAAACACAGTTTTTGACTGTTCCTGTGGGCGAATATTGATTTGATTGTATCCGAAAAATCCATCCATGAATGAAAATATTTCATATCAAGCACATTCATCAATAATCTAGTCGATAAAGGGTGTATGATAGTTGTCATTTAGAAATTCTTGATTCACATCCCTATAATTGACACACACGCTAATCGTTCCTTGTTTTTTCATCATAGGAACAATATTCGATACCCAAACAGTGAGAGGAACAAGGTAAATGAAGCCAGCATGCAAACGTTTTTCAACCTCTACTTTAATGGTAGCGGCTTTCTTTAGATGGACAGGTTGAAGTCGTTTTCGCATTGGTTTAGCATCTAGATACATATTGATTTCATGTTCAACAATTCTCGAGTCAATGCTTGGAATTTCTTCATGTGACCATGCAAATACATCCCTGAATTCATGAAAAAGAGCGCAATAAATCTCTAGTTTTGATGGAGAACAAGATTTTCCAACGTGAATATTCTCTACAATATTTGGTTTGGTAGAAATATTAATGGCGATAGTTTCTTCAATGTTAGATAGATTTCACTCGGAATCTACCGTATTTAGAGAATTTAATAAAAAATAAAAAATTGAAGGATGATTGAGGTTGTTCGAATAATCTTCATTGTCATCTCGAAGGTGGGAACAATGGTGGTAATCTTCCCATGGTGTCTCTTTTATCATCATTGATTGGATGATCCCTTCATCTATAGAATGTATACGAGACCAAGGATCAGAAGAGGTACCATATTCTAAAGACATATCTACCCAAATACTCATCGAGTGTTGATTCGGGTTTTCCGCCCAAGCCCAGAAAACTGATTTCTACAAAGATTCGATGGGGCTTGATGGCAACTCCTCATGATGATCCTCATTATCAAAATAGTTAGAACTCTTCTTAAACTCAGATGATGTAGAAGAGATCGTTTGACAGGTTTCCACTGTCGCCACTTCCGCAAAACCAAATGGAGGCAGGAGGGAAAAGTACCTATTAAGGAAGGGTCTTTTAGGAGATCTACTCCAACATTTTGAAGCGATTGTGAACTTCCATGGATCAATGGAATTCTTCTAGTAGTTTGTGAACTATTAGCATAAAAGGTTATTTGGTCAACGATTGTGATTCCACCTTGGAAGGGAAATGCAATCTTTCTAAAATATGTAGACATAATGGCAGCCATAGCATAAATCCAGGGCCTTCATAGTAAAATATTGTAATCAAGGACCTCGACTTCAATTTCCATTGTCTTGTCCCCTAGTTCAACTTGCAAGTTACTTAAGATCCCATATGGAGTGTACATTCTTCCATCGAATTATTTTAATGTTGTTGGTGATCGCGACAAGGGTGGTGAACCAAGAGTTTTCTAGCAGCTCATTGACATAATACAGGTGGATGCCCCCTCATTAATGATGGTTCGATGAACATTTTTATTGAGGGATATTACCTATATAAGGAAAGCGAGTTGGGCTGGTAATTGAGGTGTATATCCTTTATGATTAAAGGCCACAAGATTGGAATCTGTTGGATCGATCCCACCTATTTCTGATAACAAACCCTGCTTTTGGAAGGAACAATTTTTCAATACCTCAAGTGTCGACATAGAGGATGGTGATTGAGCTAAATCCTTCACTATATTATAATTCTGAGTAGCTCAAGCACGAGGATTAAATGTCAATTTATATGCAACTCCCTGTGGTGGCTTTATAGTTAATTCAGGAATAATGGGTGGAACAACTTCTGGCGAAGTCGTTGTTGAACTACTAGGTTGATTAGTAGCCTAGTTGTTCGATGACGATGGATTCCCATAATCTTTACTCCTTGTTGATATCAAAGAATCATTTTTCTTTTTTGAGATGGATAGCGTTAGCACTTGGGATGTGGAAGCATTATCGATAGCAACCAAATCAGTTTCTGGGTTTGGAAACGGATCATTCAACATAGCTGAGGCATTCAAAGCCTTCAAAAGTTTTAAAACCTCAGATTGATGTGGACAATCTCTCATATAATGTTCCTCATTATATATTAAACATGGAAAATGAGGAGGTTTATTTGTCCTAGTAGGGTTCTCAGATGATTTTTCAGGAGTGGAATTCTCTTGTTTCTTCTTGTTATTTTTCCCTTTCCTCTTGCCCCCTGGTTGCTTTGGATTCTTGCTTTTGTCGAATGACATGACATTAATCTCCAAGGCAAGAGGTTTGTCATTTGCATTCTGACTAGAAACGGTAAGAGCTTGACCAAATGGACCTCTTGCAGTTTGCGTGCTTGAGGCATCGATCACACCATCACTGGCATGAGAGTCCCTATTCGATTTTGGAGGAGGTGGAATGGAAAAAGCTGGTCTAGGAGCGTCAGGAATTTTGTAGTAGAGTGTGCCAGATTGAGTATAGATCAAGTATAAATATTGGGCACGAGCAATGACTTGTTCTTCAGTGAAAACTCCTCCTTTTTCCACGTCCTCAGTGATAGATGGCAATAAGGACTTAATAAACCACCTAGCTAAAAGTTGATCAGGAACATATGTCTTTACCATTCGACGATGACATCGCCACTCATGAATATGATCAGATATGTGAGTGGACGTGGTTTGTTTAAAGTTGGTAGGGAGTTCTGTTCCCGTTTCGTACCTAACAGGTAATTGAAAGTGGGTTAGAAAAGTAGTGGCAAGGATGTGGAAGTTATCAAATGAAACTCTAGGAAATTCAATATACCATTTCGTTGCTGGACCAGTGAGCGTTCTATGAAAAAGGCGAAGCATAATCGAATCATCATTCAGGGTGTTAGATGAGCACCACAAATGAAAAGTAATTACATGATTCGATGGATCTTCACCTGGATTTACATTGAACTTAGGAATATCAGAGGGAAGTTTATGAAGAATTGCTGGCCACCAAGGGGTGTATGCAATTGGATCATTTGTCAGCCGGTTCAAATCTGGTAATTCCAGAGTTACTACAAAATTCAACTACTGATTCAAGTTAGGTGGAGCATACCCAGGATAAGATGGAATCGCCTGAGTAGTAGGTCTTTGCATAACAACATAATGTATCTGATGCTGGTAACTTTGATAAGGTTGTTGAGCATAACTAGTATACTGTGGTTGTTGATAACCATTTTGAAAATGCAGTTGTCCATAACCTGCAAAGCCTTGTTGCTCTGGTCCTCGGTAGGCTTGATATTGACCAAATCCATTCTGAGGTTAGGTTTGCTGGAATTGTGGTTGTTGGTATTGCGATCGCCATGGTTGCTGGACAATTTGTTGTTGCCAAATGCTACGGGATTGACCAAGTTGCGGATTAACAATACCTATTTGTGCCTGAGTTGTTCCATATAAAGGAGCACTAACCTAAGGTTGCAGTTGAGCCATAGAGACAAGTGGCTATTGTATCACACCCTCAGAGACTTGAGGTTGAGACACAATAGGTTGTGCTTGTGCTTGCGACACAGTCATAATAGCAGGTGTAGTGGAAATATTCGACACAGGTTGGATTGGTTGCATTGGATATACAACCCTTGGTTGTTCTGGAAGTATTGGTATCCAACCACTAGATGTAATTCTAGTTGACCTGAATTTTGTTGGAAACTCTCATATGGCTCTTCCCCAAGAGGAAATAGTGAAAAGGCATACTGCCCTCCATATGGCGGCAGTCCAGCGTTTAAAGGATATATCGGTCTTTGAAGACTGGTTTGCCCAAATTGATACTGGCGTGTAGGATAAAATTGCTGAGTTTCTACATATAAATACTAGATGGGACTCCGGATGAATAAATAGGAGCAGACCATGGTCCTGAAGCAGCCCTTGAGTGGAATCCCTCTAGTGATTGATAACCAGCTGGAACAAATGGTATACCGGCAAACATTGTAGGAATAACAGTAGGAATTTCTATTGTAGCTACATCAAATGACATATTCCTAGATGTTGATGGTTGTTACTCAGACATGTTTAGTCTATCCAAAATATTTCTAGGTGATTCGATAGGAACTTGTGATGAAAGAGGATTAAAAGAGCCAAACTCAGGAGTAGAAGGACACAAATGAATCCCAGTTCCAAAATGTAATGGTGTACTAGATGGAGGATCCTCTACTATCTCCTCTATAGCAATCAAACCAGGTGGAAGAGGTAAACCGTCAGGTTCGTAGAAGATTTCTGGAGCCGAATAAGGTATAGCTTCTGGAGTGACAGATACTAGAGGGGTGACACCTTCTGAATGTTGAAACTCGACTTCCAAATGTTTAGGTAAATGAACTTTAGTCTCAAAAGGAGGTTCTTGAACAACTACTGATTCAAATGTAGCCTTGGTTTGAACTGAGATGGGTTCTGGATCAACTCTAGATGGAGTTGTTTTAGGTACAGAAGTGTCTACCATTACACTAGGATCAGTTCTAATGTCCTCTTTTAATTGCAGAACTTATTCTCTAAAGGCTAATGTACTAGAAATAATCGGAGTAACTGGAGTCTCTGACGATGTTGAAACAAAAGTTCCAAATAAACTAGATGAATTGGACTCAGTTAAATGAGACCATTTTGTCCGGATTGGCTTCGCTTCCGGTGTTAAAGACGGTTGAATCGCTAGTCTCTGCAAATGTTGGGTTTTGATTGACTTTATTCCATGATTTTGGATTACTCTATCAACTCAAAATTAACAAGAAAAAGATGTTATTTCGAATTCAATTAGTTTTAATGATGCTTGGACATAACTTCCTTTTTCAGTTTTTAAGAGTCGAGAAAAAGCTAAAGATGACACTAGTCTCCTCCGATTTTTAATGAGCCTGAAAGGACAAGTGCTCAGATGGAACTTTTCTTTTAAAGAGTTGAA
Source organism: Pinus taeda (assembly GCA_000404065.3). Lineage (NCBI taxonomy): Eukaryota > Viridiplantae > Streptophyta > Pinopsida > Pinales > Pinaceae > Pinus > Pinus taeda. The sequence goes on from APFE031622729.1 coordinate 92,085, forward strand.
AAGGAATGAAAGTGACTACTCTGGAAAATCTAGACAGAGGGATTACCAAACCAATCGCAAAACTAATTGTTGGGTTGTGTTATATTCTTTCCACATAGTTAACAGGGGGTTTGAGGGGTACTCGTAACCCCACTTTATAGGGTTTGGGGCAGCGCCCCGGAAAATTTTGGTTTTTGACCCTATGTTAGGTTGGGCGGACCCACCTATGGTTTTGTGCATGATTTTCGCACATGTTTTTTGGATGCGATGGTTTTCGGTCCATGGTTTTGGACGCGATGGTCTTTTGGTCCATGGTATTGGATGCTTCGGCATGTATAAATATGTATTGTAACATTGAAAGGAATATAATAAAAAATAAAGCTGGTAGTCTCGGTTTTGGGATCCAGTGGGAAATCTCTGTGTATATGTGTTTTATGTGTTATGCTCTCGCTTTTTTATTTTTCATGTGATTTAGAATTCGTATGCAGGTAATTTCTGTACGGGGTTAAAACCTACATACCTTTCCTTGTTGTTTCTGGTGTAAGTATCCTTATGAGAGCTTGCCTCAACTCTTTCCATGCAATGGGCACTGCCATGGGATGATGGGGATGTGTTCCCATCATTCTCTTTTATCAATGATTTTGACGATGTCTCGGAAGAATATGACACCTTCAAGCATTCTCCTTTGGTGTATCTCAAGCCTACAAATTGAGGTCTCTACATAATGTCCAATGGTTGAGTTATGCCTTGGCTATTAACACCAAGTTCTTTTTCCTCCTGGTGCATTGTCCTGGTAAGGAACCCCATCTTTTTCCCTGTAATTGGGATCTCCAAATCTCCAATGGAAATCATACTATGTGATGATGAAACCGAAAGGATATCAACATATTTTACCTCCTTTATCAATTTGGAAAGAACTAATGAGGGCTTCTCATCATCTGTTATTGGTGGTTCACTAGCTATCTCGGCGCATTCCCCAACTTCCTTTCTGACATACACAAGTCCTGCCTAACAGGGTAGTTCTTCTACTTTGATGGGGTTGACAATGCCTTGGCCATTAATGCCAAAGGATTTTCCTTCAAAACCCATTCTCTTCAACAGTTTGGAGCCAATTCTTGTGGTATGATTTTCAAAAACAACAAAATCATTATCAGGACGCATACATGAATTCAGAGAATTACGTTTTACCTCACATGGGTCACACTGTAGCTTTTCCAAGGCCTCGTCCTTAGCTTGCAGTTGTTGTAGCAAACTTTGTTTTTCCTCTTTCTCTTCATGTAGGTGCATCTTGAATTCAATATTCTTTGTTTGAAGATTATGTTTGTCGTGCTTTAGTTCTTTGAGGGCCTCTTCCGTGGCTCACAACTGAAGCTGCAATCACTCCTTTTCCTCTATCTATTTCTATAGCGTTTCATCCATTATTTCCACCCTTTTTTAAATTTTGGAGGATGGTCTCGTACATCAATTTTTCATCCTCTATCGCTCTACGTTCCATTGTTCATGCTTGCAATTCACATCCATGAAAAGACCGCTCTGATACCACTTGATCTAGGTCTAAGTGTGACAAAGGACCCTTCCAAGACCTTTTACTTTTGTAATGTGTTAAATTGCATTTTTAAAAGAACATAACTGAATACATTTGCATTTTATAAGGAAGAGGAACAAGTCAATCATCAACACATGAAAACATAAGTCACTGATAATGGAGTTCGTCTAGGAGGGACTACATCTCCGAACCTCGGTGTCAAGATGGTGTAGGCTGCTCCATTAAATGTTGTTAATAGTGATGATGTACATAAGAGGTGATGTCGCTATCATACAAGGAAAATTCCCTCACGCGGGAGTGGCTCCAAGAGATGTTCCACTACAGGAACTCTCAGTCAAAAGGAATCCTATCAGTATGACATAAAATCATGCATCATGATCATGAGCATCCCACCAACATGGCATAAAAGGGATCTCAATGCAAAAAATACATGGCGACCACATGAGTATCCCATCAACATGAAAACAAAGGGATCTCAAATAAAACATGACGAATCATGAGAAGCAGTACATCCCACAAATGATTCTGCATCACATCAAGCAGGAATCATCAGATAATTATGAAACAGGATCCCACATCAAACATCAAACAGGGTTCTGTGCAGCACAATGCATAGCAAAAGAAGTAGATGAACACATTGCATATACCTCACATCCAAGGGCCATCTAAAGAAGAGGATGTCAAAATGGTGAAGCTAGTTGTACCATCAATCTCACGGCATAGAATCTCATGGAATGAATGCTTGCACATGAATACTGACACCTACACTCCACTTAGAAAAGTGGCTGAAAAATGAAATGAGAAAATGGAAAATACAAGCACGCCATTAGATTTGTGGTGTCGAATAGTACAAAATTGACTGTCAAATTTCTGAATTTTGAGAAAGTGGAAATCTCGAGCTCAAGGAATCTTTTAGATTCCCCCTAGATTCCTCAAAGATTCCCTCCTCCAGGTCCTCTGCAAATGGGCTACTCATATCGAAATTCTGATTGTGCCATCAAGTTTGTGTCGCTGAGAGGTGTAAGATCGACATAAAGTATGTTCGATTTGGACACTGCAAAAATTTCACCCTCTTGAGAATCATGGTTCCACCTGCAATAAATTAATTAAAAAAAATTCGTCTCAATTTCTATGCCCACTCCTAGTTCCTCCTTATCAAGAACTACGTTCACACTCCTCTGCTTGGGCACAGTGATGAACTATGTTTAAATAAAAAATGGTGGGTGGATTACACAACAAATTAGTTGTGGCGCAAAGGTTACAGATCAATTATTATGGAGAAGGTCGGGCGGTCAAACCCCACCTCCTCCTTTTTTTACATAAAGAAATTTATAAATTAAAAAAAAGGTTGGACTGGGCCTGCCTTTGAGTAGACCATCTACCTTACCTACCTCCGGCTCCGACAGGGTCCATATCTTATTAAAGGAAAGATTGTTTTAACTGTAGCTGTGGTTGGGTGTTGGGTTTGCGCTCCAAGGGCCGGTCCATGTTGACCATTATTAACGGCCCTACCAAAAAAGATGTGTAGTTGCAAGGTATGGTGAAAGGGGTTGGGGGTAGTGGCCTACTCCTCTGTTAATACATTGATAATAAGGTTTGGGGGTGGCGAGGTTGATGGCCCGCTACCCCCCTTTTTTTAATAATTTTTTTTGTCATTTCAAATAATAAGGCGTTTTTGAAAATCTGGATTTTTGACGGAAGAGTCATTTTAACAAGGCAAAAAATTTTCCCAGAATCTGGCCGGAGTTGGCCAGATTCCGTCCACTGGAAAAATGCCAAATTGTGTCTCCATTAACCTACCCAGTTAGCACAAGTCAACAAAAACTTTGATTGACTCTATCTTCCTCGTCTAGACTCGGATTGACGAACCGTTCACACCACCGAGATCACGACAATGAGATATTTAACATGAACATAGTTCTAGTGTAATCCAAACACTTTTATTTTTGAGATTTCAGTAGCCCTCTTTGTCCTATGTGTGTCTCTGGAGCCACATGGATCACTGGTAGGGATGGAGCTCCCTTCAATAGTAAATATTCTTGGGATATTCTACTTTTGACTTCTTCTTAAGTTGTCCCTTTTCTTTAGCTGTGTGAGCTTCACTTCTTTCCTTTCTTTTGTTATCTTTATTGTTTGCAAAATCCCTCTTAAAGTTTACCTACACATTGCATCCAAATCATTGAATCTCGGAAATTTTTGTCTTTCTTTTCGACTTTCCAAACTTCCCTTTCTTCAACTTCTTAGACCTTGTAATAAAGGCTTGAGACTTTTCATTTGATTCAATGTCATCTTTTTCCTCAATGGACTCAAGCAAAAACAACAAGTATCAACACCAATATATTGTGAAAACAACTGAGCCATTTCACTATACAAGAACATAGTGTTTCATCAAAAGAGAAAGCATATTGATACTAGATATCATTTTATTAGAGAACTTGTGAGCAATGGATAACTCCACTTGAAGCCTTGTAAATCAAGTGATCAATTAGTTGATATATTCATTAAGCCAGTAGCAAAAGATTTATTTGAGTTTTATAGAAGAAGCTTGGGTGTTGTAAGCCTAGCTGAGACATAGGCTAGTAGGCATGTTTTGGTTGTCATGAGTCATGCCTTAGTTTAGATGTCATAATTAAGGGGGAGTGTTAAAGATAACTAATTACTCTTGAATAGAGAGTTATCTAAAATTAGACAGTTAGTTAACTGAGTCAAATTGAGTCAAGTTGAGTCAAGTCGAGTTAAGTCATATTCTGGGTAAAGTCTAATTTAGTGTGTGGTTGTGTCAAGTTATGTTAAGTGAATTACTAGTTAGAAAAAGTTTACATACCCCTCATTGGGTTAATTCTAATCATCAAGTTTTGTGTGATCAATTAAAGAACCACAATTTGTGTTATTGTGTGTTAAATTTTGTGTCTTTCCTCCTATCCCTTTTCAAGATACATTTAATTATATATATAAACACTCATGTTCTAAAACCAGAGGCCAATTTAATTACAAGGTTGAAAAATGAAATCATACTCTACCTACTTGATTTAAAGGATGCAACATTTATACAAATAAGAGCATCAGTAAGTTATGGTGTGGGATTTATTTCAAATCAATGCACCTATTAGATTCAATAGGGTAGATATGTTAGGCGCATATTCCTTCTAGCATTCAGGTTTTGAAAACATAGATAGGAATAACATTTTGAAGAAATGGAAAGTAATGTCAATGGGCTTGAGACCATGGCACTCGGTAAACAATTCATGAAAAATAATAGTGAATGGTGATTGCCTTCTTGATGAGTGTTATGGTTACCCAAAGAATATTGAAGGAAGTGGAAATCTTGCATAAATGATTATAGGTTCCAAAACCAGTGAAACTAAATGCATTTTGGCACCGCAAGATAATGAAATTGCATTTAACATCTACTCTGTTACCTTCCATGATAAAGAATGAGGTACAATGTGACTACAAAAGATTTATAATGCTTCCCAAAGAGTGATTGTTCATGATGCCTTATTCATAAGTCTATGGATGATGGAAAAGCCTTGCGACCATTATATAACACCAGTTGATGGAGTACCTGTTGGATAAGGCCTTGGATCATGTGCAAGCTACACATATCTTGAGGATATTGCATTGCGAAAAGGGATTGTACAGGGGTCCAAATTGGTATTTTTCTTTCAATCAATTTGTTATTTTTTTAATATTATCCATTGTCCAAAAATATGCATATACATTGTAATTTTCCCGTAGGTAGAAGGGAGGGAATGAAAATGTTGACCTAAGTGGAAGAAACTAGGGTTTCTGACAAAAGCTGTGCAACTAAGGTTTCAGCAAGCCAGAAAGCTAGGTCCATACAAGCTTCTAGAACCAGTAAGCAATACCAAAGGCAAGACATCAAAATTATCCCTTTCCTTGAATTTAGAGGAGACCTTTTTCATTGATGTGTTCAATGACTTCACTTTCTTCGAGGACTATGTCTATCCTCCCTTTTCATGCAAGTAATTTTGATGACCCAACTAGGTTATAGATCTCCTTGTAAACACGAAGTCATTGTACCAAATTTAATTAAAGAATGAAAAATACTTACTTGACAAGTGAAGATGAAATATTCTACTTGATCACTTTGATGATGGTTGAAGAAGATGAATTAGTGCTCCCTCTTGGATGATCTTCTTCGAAATGAAAAGTAATTTCTTTGATAAAGAGTATTTCTCTTTTTATGATGACAAATCCTTTTTATCTGGCTCATTTTGATGAGGATGATTTGTTGGTTCCTCGAATGATCTTCTTCAAGGACAGGGAGAGGATTCTTTCTTGCTTTATAACCTTGACGATGATGACAATGTGTTACACTGAAATTTGTCACCATGACTATCTGCAGTTAATATGGCTCCATCAATAGTCATATTATCCTCCTTGTCAAGCCTTATACCTCTGCTCTCCATGTCAAACTTCAAGAAAGAGAGAAAGTCATTAAAAATCATGTTTATC
>APFE031622729.1:98823-118174 GCA_000404065.3 Pinus taeda
CTGTGTATATGTGTTTTATGTGTTATGCTCTCGCATTTTTATTTTTCATGTGATTTAGAATTCGTATGCAGGTAATTTCTGTACGGGGTTAAAACCTACAGTTGAAACAAAAGTTCCAAATAAACTAGATGAACTGGACTCAGTTAAATGAGACCATTTTGTCCGGATTGGCTTCGCTTCCGGAGTCAAAGACGATTGACTCGCTAGTCTCTGCAAATGTTGGGTTTTGATTGACTTTATTCCATGATTTTGGATTACTTGATCAACTCAAAATTAATGACAAAAAGATGTTATTCCGAATTCAATTAGTTTTAATGATGCTTGGACATAACTTTCTTTTTCATTTTTTAAGAGTCGAGAAAAAGCTAAAGATGACTCTAGTCTCTTCTGATTTTTAATGAGCCTGAAAGGACAAGTGCTCAGATGGACCTTTTCTTTTAAAGAGTTGAAAAGGAATGAAAGTGACTACTCTGGAAAATCTAGACAGAGGGATTACCAAACCAATCGCAAAACTACAATATACACCTTAGTGATAAATTAAAGAGAAATTACCAAGGACTTATGAATGGCAGTCAATCTTCCCGAATGTTGTGTTCAGTGCATTGCGATCAATAAGGTGGCAGACACAACTTCCTATGGATAAAGGATATAAGCCTATTGTGGTCTCCCAATATATATGTGATGGTATGGGGAGCACAAGTCCGTGCTAGCACTTTTCGTATCAAGGAGGAGGAATCACCCAACCTTCAATGAAAATGATAGCCACTAGTTTTAATGACACCAGAATACGTCTCTATAGGAAACAATAGTTTAAACAATAGTTGTAGCTACCCTAGAAACAATAGTTTAAAGCAATTCAACGATTTCTTCTATGTGTAACGTATAAGAGAAAGATAATGGAACCAACCTGGAACTTCCGCTTAATCCCTTGCTTGCTCTCTCTCCCCTTTGATAGATCCTGCAACTCCTCCCCATACTTAACATTTTGGAGAGTACCTACACAAGTACGGCAACAAAGAAACGTCAAAGCATCATGATCTATTACAACATAAACCTTATAGAATCAGATGTTTAATGAACAAATGATAGCATTCGCAAATGATAACATTTCACTATTGCACAATCATATGGAAGAAAACTTAAAGAACTTTATTAATAGAAGGGAGAATTACAAACCAATTGTCTGATCCAGCATCATCCTCCCAGCTTCAATCCTTCTTCACCTCATGAAATAGCAAGATCACTCCAACAATACAGTGTTCTCTTCCTCAATTACAAACTATCAACACTTCCTTGTAATTCACAATCTTCTAGCCTCTTGGATCTCTTGAATTGGAGATCCATTTATAGATGTGTGCAAGGGTGTGAGTCATCCATGGGGTTTGATTAGTGTCATTCCACTTGTCACAATTGGTTCCACTTGGAGATTTCTTAGATCCCTTATTCATCCTAGGGTGAATTCAGAGAGGAAAGTGGCACAGGAGAAGTTTCTAGAAGATTCCATGAGCAACCACCTAGCAAACTGTCTCAGACATTTGTCCATCCTCGCCCATCACACCCTATAGAAGGCCTAATCAGTATGAATTGCACCCTGGCAGTGTACCATTCAGTATGCATCGCACCCTTCCAGTGGAGCAGTCAGTATGGTTTAATTTAGGCCATTTCTGGATGGTTTCTCAGGTGGAACTTTTGGGGAATGATGTATTCAGATGACTATGTTCTTTTAGGGCATGAAACAACTCTTTTAGGGGTTGATGAGCCCTAGTTTATCTACATATAAGCTTGGGGTTGATATGCCCAAATATGTCTATAACACTATGTGGATTTAATATTCAAATATATAATTCCAACAATTTGTAGCTACATTTTAGATAAAAAAAAATATTGGAAAATATATTTAGAAAAAAATAAAAACATAAAATGTTTAAACTACATTTTGAAATATATGGACCAAAAATGCAAACATCAAAAGTAATATCTCCAATGTTCTCTACCAATTCTTACCAAAATTCTCAACAAATTCATTGAGGAGCACAAAAACATGAAGCTTTCCCTTTGTTTCTGAAGCATTGTAGGAACAAAAACATCATATTAGCATTTACAGTAGTTGTACATGTGTATAGGAATGAGACACTGAGTGACATTTAAAAGGATGAATAAAATATTAGCTAAAAGTGAAATTAGGGGGATAGTAACAAAACAGATGAAACACTCCACAATCACATGATCTGGAAAATATATAAGAGAAACTTGGTATTAAAAGATGGTGAATTCGCCATCTAGAAAATATATAAGATAAACTTGGTATTAAAGACATGTAAAATGTATTTTATTGTAATTAAACAACACAATAAGAAATTTGAAAGCTAGTTAGAAAAGAAAGAGGTTCGATTGCCCATGTAAACAAGGTAAATTAGGCTAACTGGCACAACAATAAACTATTGGTGAACTTATCTAATGTTTATATTAAAGTGCATGTTGGCTTATTCTTAAACTTCACAATGATTGTAAGAAACATTCCAATGGAAGATACTATATGTGGGACTGAAAAATGTTCCAATTAAACATTTATTAGATGTTGAAATTGAATAGATTATATAAGATTTCTTTATGAATTTGAGACGAGGCAAACACCAAATCCTATTATCAATAAAGAAGAGATTATTCCTCTAAGAACTATTATACCTTCTTTTCCCACACTTGTTTGAATATGCACATATTGGACCAAAGTATTAATTCATTTCCCCATTGTACACATTTTCCCCAAAATAACTCTTTAAAAAAACATAAGTTGAGTTCACATAAGCCTTTTATGATTTGGCATCATGCATATGCATGCGACTCTTAATAAAGAAAAGTGCTTATATACTCTACTCAGCTTAAAGAAAGTGGTGTATGGCCCCATTTTACTGAAAGTGCTTATATACACTACTCACCTTAAATGTGCACATTATTTTGCATTATGGGGGCTAGGTTTATGGGTTTACATTGGGAGCCACCTCTTATAGCTCATACCTCATTGACCCTAACCGCTTTCTACGAATATTTATACATGGCATGGGCAAAGGAGAGATCAAGTAACTTTTTGCTATCAATTTTTTTTTTAATCCTTCTATGCAATTCCCTTTTGTTTTTATGCACTTCTCCCAATAAGGAAGCCCTCATTTATGGACATTCCTATTTATTTTTATACTTTGAAAAGATCCTTTCTCCTTTTTTGTCTAGAAGAAAAAGATTCAATGTATGATATTTTTAGTGAAATAGGGTGGAGGGACTTAGAGGATAGTTCCAAGTAGCACATCTAATAAGAACTAAGTGATCTATATATCTTTATATTGCTGAAATATTTAATCAATAAGAAACTCATTCTTCTGGTTCTCAATTCATTTCTATTATAATCTAGTGTATGGTTTTGATTTATTTTCATTTTTACTTCATTTAATGAATTCAATATTTCTTTTAATACACTACCATGTCTTGTTTGTTGACAAAATGTAGGATTTCAAGGAGAGGTTCAAATGAGGAGGTTTGTTGAATGAATATTCAACAATCTTCATTCTCATATGTAAGTCCTTCAACCCTAGTTAGAAGTTCATAAATATTTGTTGTTTCTTTTTGGATTGGATTGAGTGTTTCTTAAGTCAATTCTATTATGGTTTCAACCCTAACCATAGGATTTTTTTTAAAATAAGAACCTCAATAATAATAGGAAAATTTCATTCTAAAAGGAGAAGGGGTAATAATGTCCGTGAACATAACAAACTATGATATTAAAATACACAATCATTTAATTGATAGCAGTTACTAGTAAAAATGCAATGAGTTGATTTTTTAAAGAATTTTTGGAAGCCTTCAAGGAATCATTGTTGGTCCAAATCATTAAAAAAAAAAATGCTAGTGATAGTGATTTCTAGAATCTATGGTTTGCCCAAAATTCAAAAGGAAATTCACTACCCATTGTGTACACCATTGATCCATTAGCGTACAATTGAGAAAAAAAATTGTGAACAAATTGAAGTTATTGGCTAGAAATACTAACTCGTTTGTTGGTGAAAAAATTGAAGCTATTGGCTAGAAGTACTAGTTCATTCATTAGACTCTACATCCTTTCCAAAGAATATTAAAAATCATAGGGCGGAAAAAAAACATATTCTACTAAGCTTTGATGTAGTCTCATTATATACCATGGTTCAAAGCAATGACACATCAATGAGGGCATTGGTGTTATCTAAAACCTCATATATTTGGAAAGCTAGGAATTTGGTTGGTTTGTTCTTAATATTTACATTCTTTAGTTTTCAAGGTACCCTTTACATTAAGAAAAAATGTGGGTTCACAATGGGATTGTTGTTGTCTCCAATTTTGACAAATTTTTTCATTCAACACTTTGAACAAATACCATTAACAAGCGAAATATTTCTTTTCTTGTTGTGAGCTCTCACAATATATTCTACTCCATTTTTGAACAAATGATATTTATTTTCATGTTGATGGAAGATATCTTTTCTGTCATAAAGGTACGAGCTGCTCTAAACCATTCCACAGATATCTAATGGCACAATATCAAGCTCCACTTCATCTATGAAATTTGCGGTAATAACGAATCTTAGTTTACACTTTCTAGTAACCTGCAATTATGCATTGTCACATACCCATCCAAGTGGATACGGTTTATGATGTGGAACAATTTCCAGATTTAAAATCTTGACAATGTTTTCATAGATAAGATTGGCTTGAGAGTCATTATCAAACAACGTATCAATATTGTTGTGTTTTGATATCACCCTTATGTGAAAATTTTCCAGTCTCCTCTTTTCATTTGGAGTTTCATTTTGCAAGTCTGAAGAACTAGTGATGGCAATGAATTCTTTTCCTTTTAACCCCATGGTTGCGATTTTAGTTTCGTCACCTGAATCGGATCCCAAATCCTGTTGAGTAGTTGCAATTGTCTTCTGTTTTCCCTTGTTGTTGTTTCTTTTTGGTTTCATTTTGGGATGAAGCTTCCAACAATGAGCTTCATCATGACCCTATCTATAATAGTGTTTGCATGTAGTTTTCTCTCCTTTTTTGATAGATGCATTTTTTTTGGCTTCCCTTTGAAATCCTTTTCTTTTCCCTTACTCTTAAATGGATTTTTACTACCTTCTTCTAGGGTGTTTTTCCCTCTTGCCTCAAGATGAATGGCTTACACACACACATCATCTAGATTATTTGGATTAAACATTAAGATAGTGTTCCTAAGGTAACTGTGTAAACCCCTTGTGTACTTCAACAAAGTGTCTTGCGACTACAAATCTACACCTAACATCAAAGACCTTTTTCTGAATTCTTGGGTGTAATCTTGCACATTTTGACCTTTTAGTTGTCTAAATTTCTACCAATTCATGATGGATTTCTACATATAATCTAGAGGATAGAATTTTATTTAATTGCAACAATGAAATAATTCCAAGAAATATAGATCTTACCATGTTTTTTAATCTCCTCTTGGGTCTTTGATTCCCACCATACTAGAGTTGCATCCTCCATTCTCAAGGAAGCTAACTGAATCTTTATGTCATCCACTTGATGGTTTTGAATCCTGCAATAGACCTCCAACTAACGAATCCAATTAGCAAGCTTCTCTTCATTCACCATTATACATAGGTAGCTCAAATTTAACATCAAGTTTTAAAAAAGGTGATATAGCAGTTCCTTTTGAAGAATGATGATGAGTATGAGTAAGGGTTGTATTAGTGGAAGAGGGTGAAGATGCTTGTGAAGAATAAGATGAAAAGTATGGTGGAGAGGGTGGAGGTTTGTCTCCATTCTCATTGCCTCTTTTTCCATTACCTCCTCCTGAATTGCTTTCTTCAGTGGGAGGTTTGGAATTTTCTCCTTGCAACCTGCTATTCCTCTCTTCATAGAGGACCTTCACCATCTCTGTCATATCAAAGAAATCCTTTCTGAAGGTCTTCTCATCTTCCATCATGTTTTTAGGTTCTCCTTCATGAGACATGATATTTGGAGTCTCAACTGAAACTTGAGGCTAAACTGGTGTTGGTAATTGTGGAAACCTTGCTCTTCTTCCCCTTGACCCAACTTTAGGGCTTCCAACTAGCTTTAGTTCACCTCTTTTGAGTTTTAACCTTGTAAGCATGACATAAACTTGCAAACAATTAAATCATTCTTTCACAAAGCAAACCTAGTGCTCTGATACCAAATTGATCTAATTTATAATATTAGTTTGCAGTGCTAAGATCTTCCTCAGATTATAAAAAAACGCTTTCATTGTGCTTAAGGATTCATCAATTTTTGCAAGTAAAATGAAGAGTTTTTTTATGTTAATTTTATGAGTAATTTAACATAAACCAGAAACTAAATAACAACATAAACATGTACAGAACATCATCAAAAACATATTACAACAATAACATGATAAAGGAGTTCACCCCTCCTAGGCTATGCCTCCTTGGTCTAGCTTCAAATGGCTTGGGCTTCTCTATTATGCTCAAAAGTGTCAAAATTTGTGTTTACAATGCTCAAATACTTTTGAAACCTACTCGAATAAGTCCAGAATACTAAAAAATGGCTATCTAGCCTCTTTTTGAAATCAATTTGGTGAACTGAATGATTTATCACCTCTCCTAGTTTCCCCACTATTTGCTCCACAAATTGCCCCATTTCTGGCATGATCCGACAAATTAGCCCCAAAACCCGCTAACTGGGTGAAAATTTCACTGCACGATGGGCCATAATATGTTGGCCAAGTCTTATCGTAAATCACAATCGGCGAGGATCAGCGGGTTTAAGTTTTGTGTATGTGGTGGTTGATATTGCGATTGTGATATGGTGGACGTAACAGAATTATAAACTGGTATCTAAAGTCACAACACATCTAGAACTTATCACTTAATCAAATTCAACAAAGTATCGACAGTAATCATAATGTGGGACTTGTGTGCTATTGCGATCTACGATACATCACATCCCAACCTGGGTATGCTAGGGGATGATTACTATAACTGTCTTCCCTTCACTGGTTTGTGATTGCGATCCATCGCATCGCAACTCTGGGCCGACCCTTTAACCCCTTTTTGCCTGTCTTGTGAACTGCGATTGCAATCACATCACAATCCCTGGTTATTATGGGGCCGATTTTTAACACTATATGCCTGTCTTGTGAATTGCGATTGTGATCACATCACAATCCTTGGCTGTTATGGGGCCGATTTTTAACGCTATCTGCCTGCGAAATGTGATTTGCAATATGCGAGGGCCAATGGTAGCCTGCCACTTGGTGCCTCCTCATTCGTTGAAGGAATCTACCACATCATCCAATCTTGCCATGTAAGCAAGTCAAATCTGAAATTTGACTTGCTCTAACTTCTACATACAAGCTCGAATTTGAGTACCGTTCACACTGTTGCAATTAGAATGAAGAGGTCTTCGATCTAAAGCTAAGTTTAACAAAATTCTTACACTTTTATTTTTTAGCACCTGATCACAAGTGGATGAACACTTTGAACACATAGCCATGAAATATTTGTACCTGAAAACTGGGTCATAAGAAGATGAACACTTAGAACAAATAGCCATGAAATCTTTCTACCTGAAACTTGGGTCACAATTGGATGAACACTTAGAACAAATAGCCATGAAATCTTTGTACTTGAAACCTGGGTCCTTAAATTTAGCCCCATGGTGGAGAGGAGCTTGGAAATTTTAAGGATCAATCTAACAGTTAATTTGTTAATATCAAAATGGATCATGGAACTTGAGGAGGAAGGAATTTCCTATTTCAAAGTGTTATTCCCATTAGGAATTTAAATGGAACCATGGAACATAAAGTATACAGAAAGGAATCAACTGTAGTTCAACACCTACATACATGATCACAAGACTACCTTGGTCAAAATATGGGAGTTCTTAACACCCTTGTCACCTTGTGCCAAAAGTATTTCTGACGAATCTAATTTGAAACAAGAAGAGGACCATTTGCAACACACACACACACACACACACACACACACACATAAAGTCACAAATTGAAAAGTCCATCATGAAAGACTATAAATACCATAACTCCACAACCAATAGAGTTAATAGTGAACGTAAATTATTCTTCCCATACATATAAGGCACAATGGTAATGGTTGCCACAATTCTAAGAAATAAAAACATCACTATGATATTAACTTCTCCCAATAACCTAAGAAAGCTACTCAAATTAATAAAATACCCAATGGATATTAGCATATGAAAAGAAGTATACTATATTGATTTTATGTGTGGAAAAACATAGAAAGGAAAAATTGGTAGATCCTTTAAAACTAGAATAAAAAACATTATGTTGACATTAATAATAACAAGATAAAATACTTAGTGTTGGTAGAACATTCCTATAAAACAAAAAATATGATAAATATTGAGGGTATAAAACTCCTTGCTTGATAACTTCTTGAAATGAAAAATTTGCAAGACCAATGAGATTGAGAAGAAAACCAACAACCTAAATCAATGATGGGTTGTAAATGAGTTGCAACTGGCTACCAATAATTAGGTAATTTCCTTAATCTTAACACTAATACCAAGTTTTTTTTCTTCTTCTCATATTTGGATTTGATGGTTCTAGTGATTTATCTTATAGTTGCACTCTCTTAGGTTTGTCTGAATGAGTATTATTTATATTATATGATCTCGTGTTTTTTTTACTCATGGTTTGTGCTCTCATGATTGATATTTATGAGAATAATATACATATCTTGTATAATTAAGTTATCTCTTAATACCAATGCTCATGCGTTGATTAAGTTGACCCATTATCCAAATCAATATTTATAAAAAATTGGCCATTGTATCACTTTGAATTCTCAAGGTCAGAAAGAAGAGTCTTGGTGGTTGGCTAGAAACACAAATAAAACAGAAAACACTAATTAGAATCATCAATATTATCAATTGAACTTTTACTCATTCATTAACTCCAAAAAAGTCACAAAATTATACTTATGAAGAAAATGGTCCAATGGATTCATATGCACAAGATTATAAGTTCTTGTGGGTTAGGGTCCTTTGCAATCCTATGCATAAACCTTAATGGAAAATTCATCTCAACTTTATTAAACCACATTTTTGTATCCCTCCATCAAAGAGACCAAAAAAGGGTATGTTGCAAAGATTGATAATGGTGCATGTGACTCTTCATGTTTATTGAAGATAATTTGCACTAAATATACGAAAACAACATACTTGGTTGTTGAAGCAACAGAAGAATGCATTACTCATCATGAGAAAAAGGTTTATAATTGGAACTTGAGAAAGAATATTAGTTTAGGCCATTGGAATATTTCAATTCTCATGTCTTGGAAGCTTAATACTAGTGTAGGGTATGTGAATGTTCTCATTATGAAGAGACACGTGGAAGGTTAAAAAGGGAAACAAATTAGGACAAAAATCATGAGAATATGCCCTCTCCTTTCCTTTATCATAAAACACATGAGAAATATCAAGGGCCCTTTGAAAACTGACCTTGCATTATTGAGGAAGAGCTTGTATCACATGGATTTGTTTCACTTGATATTATAGATTTGTAGAGGGATGATCAAGATCTTGAATACCTTGTTACACCTCAATAATAAAAGTATATTGAAGATCTAAAAGGTGAAGTCCTCGACGGACTTGTGGAGGTACTTCATGAAGAATATTATGAAGATAATAATTCATGTGAAGTTTTCATTGAAGATGATGTTCTTCCTCTTCTTCTAAAAGAAGCACATTATGATGATGTAATACCCTTGCATGAGGAAGAAATTCAAGCATCAAATACATCTTCCATCTAAGACAAGGGTATGGTAGGTTATATTTCTAAATTTATAAATTTGAATATGAGTCCCTTGATGATTTGAAGAAGATCGATGAAGATAGATGTTACAAAGAGCCCCTTGTAAGAAAAATAAATTGTAGGTGCTTCCACTAGATCATGCGATAAAACACATGGTAATGAAGATGATAATGATGTGTCAAATAATTTTCTGAATGGGAGACATAGATATGATTTGAATTGTTGGCTTATTCATGGTGATCCAATTTATGACATAACGAGTGAGATGTTGACGGTGGAAGATATGAATTTGGACCTTTTATTTAAATTAGTTTCAAATAAATTTCATGATGCATGAAGAGTACATTTCAGATTTTATTTCACTTGATCTTCGATAGCCAAAGGATACTGAGGTATGTGATGCATATTTTATTATTGATCAACATCAATATGATCTTATCAATGGGGAATACTTTTGGCATCATAAGAAGCATCATCATCATGTTGTACATGAAGAACAATTCCAGCCATGACTATTTTTGTCTTGTACTCTCTCTAGGCATAAAAAGTTAGTGAATACATTATCTAAGAAGTCATATACTTGCAATATTGGCATGAACAATCATTCATATGTGGCAGCTATTTTCATCCATCAAATATACATTAGCAAACTCTACTCTAAAATTTGATTTATTTTTTCTAAATATTGTGTGCCTTTGACATTTGGAACTTGGTTTGATTGCAATAAAATAGGGCAATTAAGTTTTTGCAATATTATATTATAGCCACCTTGTAAATTCGTGTTTCCTAAGGCTATGACAACTGATCTATCTGGCAACAAAGAGGGAAGGTGTGGATCATATATGTAATCCTTTAGAGAGTGATGTCTATTTAATCGAAATGATTATCGTTTGATGATGGGCTGCCCTATCTATATGTTGGAGGTGATGCTTATATTATCCTTACCCAACATGGGATAGAACATGAATGTTAGCACACACTAACCATGTTGTGGTTTTTATGTCTTATCACATCTTTAGAAATTCACTTCCATTTCCAACCATAGAGTAATGGATGTTATAGATTATTATAGGATGATGTTGATGTCTCATATTGTAATTCATAAAGAAATGTGAGGAAATATTTTGTGCATTGCATGAGATGCTTTCATGGTTGCATTGGCTCTTTGATTACACTAAGCATTCTATCATCCTATTACTAGAGAAGGGTAGGAAAAATAAGATCTATGTTTGAAAGCAATGGGTTTCATTTATGCTATGCTCCATTTGACATCTTGGCTTGTGCCTTATCTATAGAGTCCCTTGAAAGTGAGTATCTAGACATGAGAATTCTCAAGTATTTTGCAATAATTTTGAATTGAATTTTGTATTAGAGGTGATGGGGATGTGAATGTTTGAATCCATCATGTCACTTGTTTATAGCCTTGCTATTTTTCTATGTAGGTACATCATGAGTAGGCTATAGATTCTAGAGTTCTCTTTCATTCCAATAGGGACTATAGTCCCCATAAGGAGCCTAGTTGTCATCACTTGAAAATGATTGTTTGATTTTTCATTTTCAAAGGAACTATTTTCGACAACATAACACTAGGAGATGTGATCCTTGGGATATTGGTATGGTTTATGGGCATCGTATTGGAAATTTGGTTCTAGAATAATGTTATTTTAAGATGCATAGAATAGATAATTATGGAAACCTATGCTAGATACCTTTCTTTCATGTACCGAAGGATGTTTTCATGCTAAGAGGCATGTTTTGTTATTGAGTTTAGGTATTTTGAGGCATTATTGAACATGTGGTAATAGTTCACCAATTGGGGCACTTGTTTACATATTTTTATGCATATTTTACATTTGGGGCACATTTATGCATATTTTGTTGCATGTTTATCCATTGAAGGTATATTTCATATTTTCCAAGGTATATCTACATATTTAAAGGCACAACTCACCATTGAGGGTGTTGTTGACCTTTTCACTTTCACAAGGTAGATATATACTTATAAGATATTCCTTTGCATATGAGTTTGAAAAGCGGAAAATGTGCATGTGTTAAGGAGGAATCCAAGATGTGGTTTAGAAGGGCATTGCAACATTATAATGCATCCATGAGTTATTTTATGGATAGAAAGGGTCAAACTATTTGGATGAAAGGGTGCCTTACAAAGGAGGGTGGAATATGGATTCAAAGGAGGATTTGGACCACACAAATGTTTCACAAGAGAAACACTCTTCAAGGAAGAAGATACTTGGCATTTGGAGCAAGAGTAAACCCAAAATGAAGATAGAAGAGAAGCACACCCTATTCCCAAGGTTTTTAGATCCCTATAAATAATATTTAAATGACCAAGGTTAAAATGGAAAGATATAGAAAATATTGAAGATCATTTACAAAAGGTGAAGGAAAGAGAAGGATAACCCTTCACACCCATAAGTGGCCAATTACATTATTTATTTGTAAGTATGTGGGAATTAGGACAATTTGTTGAAAATAGCAACAAGAAATGCTAAAAATGGGCACCAGTGCTGGATTGAGCAACAAGGAATGCAAAAAGGAAGTGCTAAAAATAGCATTCTATTTTTAGCAGTTCAGGATGGATTCCTATTTTAGTTAGTCCCTGGACTAAAAATAGGAAGTAAAATTCGAATTTGAAATTAACAACTGTTTGAAAATAAATTAATTAATTCTCCATGAGCTGAGTTATTTAGTTGTGAAACATTCAAAATTTGAAGTCTATGTGAGGACATGCAACAGTTTCTCTATTAATTGAGGAATTTATCCATCAGTTAAAGAGATAAGAATGAGTTCTAATTTGAGTAGTAATTAGTTGGCTCAATTAACTGAGTCAAGTCCAGTTATATTTGATTTAAACAGTTTGTTTAAATTAAGTAAGTTCAATTAGTTAATGCGTGCTAGAATATAACTGTTTCACTTCAGATAACTGAAGATTCTCTCATGAATAACTCATGCGTGTCAATTCAGACAGAGATCCAGTTGAGATTAGAGAAGGGACAATGTACTATCAGTTGGATGAATATTTTTCCTATAAAGGAAGCTCATCCATGATCAGGATTTATCTCCTTTAGGACTACATAGTTGGAACAGAGGTTAGTGAGTGTGTGAAGAGGACAATTCACAGAAGTGGTTGTATTGGACCCCAATCAAAATTGCACAAAGAAATAAGAGGCTTGGAGGGCAGACCAGAGGTTAGATAGAGGCCTTTGACTGCCTATGAGCAGCAGAGGTATTGCAGAGAGAGCAGGATAGATTTTGAGCTGATTCGTTTTGTAATATTGGCTATATTTCCACTTGTATGATAATACAGAGTTGGGGTTTTAGGCTGAGGCTTTCCTCAGGTTATATCTTCTATGTTATGTGTGATTGATTCCTTTTTATCACTTATATGTGTTCTTATTGATGTTGCTCATGTTTGATTAAGCTTCCGCTAAATTGGTTGTAGAAGTAGATCAAGTATTTTGCTTTAGTATATTGCATTATCAAGTGATCTACAGTGGGAATTTCTACATGGTATCAGAGGGATGTTTTGTAGAAAAAGTTTTGCATGGTATTGGAGCAAAGGTGATCAAAGGAGAGAACAATATATTGAGAGGAGATTTCAAAGTTTTGAGTTTTGGGCCGAGTGTTTGCACAGAAGATCTGAAAATTTCTGTACAAAATTTTTAGAAACAAATAGTAGATTTAGATTCCTTGTGGAAAAATACCCATAAAGAAAAAATTGGCTGAATCGTAATGGCAGAAGTGTCCTCAGACACGTAATTTTATTAATCAGAAAAAAACGATTACATATTTGATTTTGCAAGAGTTTACACCCAAACAACAAAACAATCTTGCAATAAGCTATTTATAAGCTTAATGCCCTAACTACCTCTAATTATGGATCACTTATTAAATAACAAGTGTCCATTTACAATAAATGCTATTCAAAACAACTAGCTAACAAATCTCCTAAAATAGAGCCTAAGAAGTGACAAATTTGGAGAGTCATATCTTGTTACAACAATATACTAATTCTAAATAAATCCATTAAATAATTAAATATTATAGAATAATAATTATTAATTTAATATCATAAATTAATAATTATTTTGTTCCAACTTTATAACCTATGATAAAATTTTATTTTTGGATCATCTAACATTCCCCCTATGATCCAAAGATACATTACAATAGATATCAAGTTCATCCCTGAACTTAGTAAATTTTGTTCTACCTAGCGGTTTTGTGAAAATGTCGGAGATCTGATCTTTGGAAGGAAAATAAATTGGCTTGAGGACATATTTGGCAATGAGAGATCTGATATGATGATACTTGGTGTCCGCATGCTTTGTCTTTGAATGAAAAACTGGGTTCTTGGCAAGTTTGATGCTTGACTGGCTGTCAATGAATAATGATGTAGCTTCTTCCTGAGAAATTCCCAAGTCCTGCAAAATTCTGCGTAACCAAACAATTTCACATGTTTCTTCTCATGCTGAAATGTACTCTACTTCTACTGAAGAAGTGGCCACCATAGCTTGTTTCTTACAACTCCAAGATACTGCTGCTGACCCCATGTTCATTAAATAACTTGATGTTGATGCTCTATCATCAATACTTCCAACAAAGTCGGCATCGGAATATCCACAAAGTACAAATTTTTTAGTCTTTGTGTAAAGAAGACCAAAATCTTTTGTTCCTTGGATATGTCGAAGAACTATTTTGGCTACATTCCATTGGTTGTCTTGTGGTTCCTACATAAAACGTGAAAGAATACTGACCGCATAAGATAGATTAGGGTGAGTATTTGTCAAATAAATCTAGTTGCCAATCAACTGTCTGTAAGTAGTACTGTCCACCTTCCCCCCCCCCCCCCCCCCTTCAAATTTTTGAAAGTTTTTCAGTTTTGCTCATGGGGGTGAGAACGGGCTTGCAATTCCCTTGCATTGCCAAATCGTTGAAGAACCTCTGCTGCATACTTACTCTGAGAAATGAAAATATGATGTGGACATTGGAAGACTTCAACTCCAAGATAGTAATGAAGTAATCCCAAATCTGTCATCTTAAAACTTGCATGTAACTCCTTTTTCATCTGTGCAATATGATCATCATGGTTGCCAATAATGATCAAATCATCTACATACATAACAAGAATTACCAGATTCTTTCCCTGTTGTCGCACATACAAAGTATCATCAGATTCACTTCGTTGAAAACCAACTTTCTTAATTTATTCATCCATCTTTGCATACCAAGCTTGGGGAGCTTGTTTTAATCCATAGAAAGCCTTGATCAATTTGCAGACTTTATGTTTTTCCCCTTAAATTTCAAAACCTGGTGGTTGCGTCATATACACTTCTTCCTATAAATCCCCGCTGAGAAAAGCACTTTTCACATCCATTTGATGAACTTTCCATCCTTTTTGAGCGGCCAATGCAAGTGTTAATTGAATGGTGTTCCATTTAGCTGTAGGAGCAAAAGTTTCCTCATAATCAATGCCTTCTTGCTACAGAAAACCTTTTGCAACAAGTCGTGCTTTATACTTTTCAAGTTCTCCCTTTTGATTATACTTAATTCTATCAACCCATTTGCATCCTATGAGTTGAACATTTTGTGGACAATCAACAAGTTTGCAAGTGTTGTTATCAATAACTGCTTGATATTCTTCAACCATAGCCTGCTGCCATTCTTTATGTTTTACTACTTCTTTGTATGTGGAAGGTTTACTAAATCATTTGCTAACAAGGAAAAATTGCCTTCACTTCTATGTGCCTTTCTGGTGCCTGTTTTATTCTACTCATCAGGATTTACATCTTTCAAAAGTTGAACTGCCCATTCTGGTAGTTGATGCTCAGTTGTTTGAGATACTGAAAAGTCTCCATCATTGTAAAGAGGATTAATATAAACTGATGTTCCTTATCACAGTGGAGAATCATTGTCAGGAGAACTGCTACTGCTTGGAGATGTAGATGAACTGCTAGAAGATCCAGATGGTGTTGTTGAAGTAGATGGACTTGAAGAATCATCTTCAGATGAAGGAAAATCAAGTTCATACCAATTTGGTGAATTTGGTTGACTTTGTGTATTTCATTTTCTTTTACTGCCCTTAGTTTCTAACTTATGAAGAAGATTTTTTATTTCTTTAGCACTCTTTCTCTCTGTTTCATCAAAAATGACATCCCTGCTCACAATGAATTTTCCATTGGTCAAAAGACGATACCCTTTCTTCTCTTCAGAATAGACAATCATTGTGCATTTCAAACTTCTGGATTCAAGCTTAGTTCGTTTTCTTTTGGAACTAAGGCATAACATACTGATCCAAAAACTCGAAGATGTTTAACTCAAGGTTTGAAACCAAACCAAGCTTCATAAAGTGTGATTCCGTCTAAAGAAGCAGTTGGAGATCTGTTTCTTAAGTAGACAATTGTATGTATTGCTTCTGCCCAATATGTTGGACTTAACCTCTTGAAAGTTAACATGGATCGTGCCATTCCAAATAAAGTGTGATTCATTCTTTCGATTACTCCATTTTGTTGTGGAGTGTAAACATTTGTAAGATGTCGTCTTATGCCATTTTCACTGCAATAAGTTTTGAATTCATTTGAAGTGAATTTTCCCCCATTGTCTGTCCTAAGAGTACCTATCTTTTATTTGACTTCATTTTCAATAAGTTGGCGAAAATTTTTAAACTTCTCAAATGCTTCTGAATTGTTCTTCAAGAAGTAAACCCAAGTCATTCTGTTGAAATCATCAATGAATAGTAAGAAATATTTGCAACCACTAAATGAAGTTTGTAGTGGTCCAAAAACATCACTGTGAACTAGTTGTAGCCAACTGTTTGCACGCCATGAAATTGTTGGAAAACTTTCTCGACTTTTCTTTCCTTAAATGAAAGCTTCACATTTTGCATTTTCCTTTTTGAAAGTTGGCAGTCCCTTAACCATGCCTTGTTTCTACGATTGAGAAAGACTCTCAAGATTTAAATGTCCATATATTACATGCCATAGTCTTATAGGTGAAATACCTTTAGTTACTGCCCCTGCAAAATCAGAATGCCTTGGAATAGTTGTCCCTTTCATCCGTAACAGTTTTCCATATTCATAACCTATCATGATAGTTTTCAAGCTCTGTTTGACTGCATTAATCTTGACTAAGCCATCTTCCATAATGACATGATGTCCTGCTTGTCGAATGGTGACTAAAGAGGGAAAATGTTTCTTAAAAGTTGGTACATACCATACATTGGAAATCATTTTTTCTCCAATGCCATGGAGAAAAACTTTAAATACTCCTTTTCCATAAGGAGTATGTTTTGTATCATCTACAAGAAAAATGGAATTAAGTTGGCAATCTTGAAAATTCCAAAAAAAAAACACGTCGACAAGTCATGTGTTGAGTTGCCCCTGAATCCAAGATCCATGCATCTTCATAATCACTTCTAAGATGGGATGAAAGTTGTAATGCCGGCGAGGAAGTAAAAACATATTCTGAGTTATCATCTTCTTGATCATTTGCAAATTGTGCTGAGTGCTGATGAAACTTGGGAATTTTATTAAGAGAAGTTCGACAATCTTCAGCATAATGTCCAAATTTGTTACATCTTTGACACACAATTTGACTTAAGTCTCTTCCTCTTTCTAAAGGCTATCCTCTACATCTACTTTGACATCGATTTTGAGATTGTCCTCTACCTTGATTATTATTTCCTTGTCCTTGAAAATAGCCTCTTCCTTGGTTGTTTCCTCTACCTTGAAAATTATTCCTTCCTGAACTCTTGCCTCTATTAAAGTTGTTTCCTTTGCTTGGGCTTCAACCTCGACTTTGTACATTATGTGCTACTTGATTCTGATTGAAATTCCCTCTGCCTTTACCTCGCAAACTACCAGTCGATGATTTACTAGTGCTGGCCTCTGTGAAAAAAACATCTTCACCAACTTTCTTCTTCTTCCCAAAGGTTTTTTCATGTTTGGTCAACATGTCACAGAGCTCATCAAACTTTAGTTTCTCTAATTTCCCAATTAATTGTAGAGTCTCCAAAAACTGCGTGTAGGAAGAAGGAAGTGCAACAATTACAATTGTGACCATAAAACTATCATCTATTGCTAGAAAACCAACATTAATGATTTCTTGCCTAATATTCTTAAGTCTTGAGATATATTCAAGAACATCACCACCTTCAGTCAATTTTTGTTGCAATAATTTTAATTGTAGATCAACTTTCTTTGATTCAGGTTGAGTATCAAAGAGGTCTTTAAAAATTTTCAAAGCAGACCATGCATCTATAGCATTTTCTAGATAGAAATACATTTCATCATTGACATAATATTTAATGAGAGCTAATGGTTTGGCATTCTTAACTTCCCATTTTGCTAGTGAAACTGCATCTATGGGTTTATTCAACTTAATATCACCATCACATATACCCTGCCAAAATTCATTATAAATGAGAGAGCTTTCGATGAGGTGTTGCCATGTTCTATAGGATTTTGTACCTTCAAGTTTGTCGGAATCAGAAAATAAATTAATCAACTTTGACATTGTAGCGTTGAAGCTTCGCACCAAGCATCAAACTCAGAAGAAAAAAATATCAAGATGGGCAACATAACATACAACACACAACGCAATAAAAAACGATCTATCGGGGCTTGGCCTTAACCCTCATATAGTCGTGGAAGCAGGAGAAAAATTACTGAGCTTTGCACTTGGATCTAGTTAATTTCTCAAAAAATTACAAAGTAACTTTCAAAATTTGACTTTTACAACTATGCTCTTGCAAGACTTGGTGAAAAAAAGTTACCCCCCCTCAAAGTAAAATTACTTTGAGTTACAATGTCACACTTATCCCTCCAAATAAAAATTACAATTAAAATCTCCTTATTACTCCAAAGATTTACAAATGACCTTATTACTCCACAAACAATAAATTCCCAAAATTAAAAAAATCACTAGATCTCTCCAAAAGGCAATCCTTATTTCTCCACAAAATTTACAAATTTGATTACCGTAGAAAGCAAGAATAAAGACAATTTGGAGGAGTCATTACTTTAGAGGAGGGATTGAATTTTGCTTTACACTTGTTGACGTTGTCTACTGGCTGGAGTAAATGGAACAAAGGAACATATGGTAGGTATTGGCTCCAAATCGTTCGTCAAAATCAACCTGATAGTACTATTTTTCGTCGTTTCAGTGAACTGAAGTGCTAAAAACGTCAGAAAAAATCCATCTCCAAACTTTCGGTGGCAAATTTGCTAAACTGAAAAATTGTTGAATAGAATGCTGACACATGTATTTTTTGATTAAATAAATCCTGCAAGATGTTTGATCTGGTGTTGCAAGGCCCTTTGCTTTGGCTTGCATGAGACGGTAAATCAGGCTGTATGGTTTGACTTGAGTTTTAAATGGATAATGTCTGCACCGAGTTGAACAAAGGATAAGATTTATACATGAGATGAGTACTATGGAAGCTCAATGAATCATCTTCAGATGAAGCTCAAGAACGAGTTAAGGCTCACACTTCCCTTCTTCTTGAAAAAGCAG